>PISX010021527.1:0-33482 GCA_004024625.1 Mellivora capensis
AGCAATTGCACTACTGGGTATTTACCCTAAAGATACAAACGTAGTGATCCGAAGGGGCACGTGCACCCGAATGTTTATAGCAGCAATGTCTACAATAGCCAAACTATGGAAAGAGCCTAGATGTCCATCAACAGATGAATGGATAAAGAAGATGTGGTATATATACATGATGGAATACTATGCAGCCATCAAAAGAAATAAAATCTTGCCATTCGCAACGACGTGGATGGAACTAGAGGGTATCATGCTTAGTGAAATAAGTCAATCAGAGAAAGAGAACTATCATATGATATCCCTGATATGAGGAAGTGGAGATGCAACATGGGGGACTAGGGGGGCAGAAAAAGAAGAAAAGAAACAAGATGGGATTGGGAGGGAGACAAACCATAAGTGACTCTTAATCTCAGAAAACAAACTGAGGGTTGCTGGGGGGAGGGGGTCGGGAAAGGTGGGTTGGGTGATGGACATTGGGGAGGGTATGTGCTATGGTTAGTGCTGTGAAGTGTGTAAACCTGGCGATTCACAGACATGTACCCCTGGGGATAAAAATTTGTTTATAAAAAATAAAAATTAAACAAACAAACAAACAAACAAAAAAACAAATAAAAAAGAAAAAAAAAAGAAAAATACAGAGTCAGAATGACCAATATAATAGACATTTAGATAAAATTATAATGATCAGGATTTGCTTGTTTTAGAACCTATCTTAAAATTAGTGCATGTTTTCTAAATTTTCCTTTAGGCCTAGTACAAAAATTTTGCAGTAGGGAAAAAAAAGGCCATAGTGGAGGCATTTGGTGACCCAATTCCAGTACTGGCTTTGTGAATTTAAAAAACAAAAGTCTTTTGACTATTTTGGGTCAATTTGCACTTCAGTTAAAAGAAATCTCATTAGGGGCACCTGGGTGGTGCAGTCAGATAAGGGTCTGATTCTTGGTTTGGCTCAGGTCATGATCTAAGTTGGGAGATTGAGCACCGCATCAAGTGTCAGGCTCCTCACTCAGTGTGGAGTCTGCTTGAGTTTCTCTCTTCCTCTCTCTCTCTCTGCCCTTCCTCACCTCTGCTCTCTCTCTCTTTCTAAAATACGTAAATAAATCTTAAAAAAAAACCACCTCATAAGTTACTCTGCTATTGTCCTATACAATTGTAAATATACCTCAGATGTCTGCTGTGTCTCCCAAGGTCTCAAGTTTGCTGAGGTTACCCTCATGCTTTTCTTCATAGCCAAATACAGTGGTTCAAGTCCTCATCCCAGATACTGAAGGAAATCCTAGGAGTCTCTATTTCTAAGGGTTCCCTCATAGGGAGGAGGCAAGGAGAGCAGCACTTTCCTTCATCTCTTTTGTTCCTATTTCTTCTTCCTGCAGCATTTTCAATTGCTTTTTCCAATTGCTGTTCTCTTCTTGACCTACCTAAGCCTATGCTGGACCTCATCAATTTTCCTTCATTCTCCCAATTTGTTAAAAAGCTGCTGTTTATAGTAGAAAATTAGTAGAAGAGTAGTAGAGAAGAGTAGTAGAAAAGTCTTTTTACTAAAAGTCTGGGGCAGTGAAGGAAGATTACAGACTACTAAGAGGCACATTAATACTCTTCTAAAAATCACTAGCAACCCCCCTCCCAGAATATTACTGTTTGTGTTTTTACTCTTAACCCCCCCCTTACATTGCTCTCCTATCCCACCTCCTCTCTCCTTTGCTACTTGCAATATATTCTTTCATTGTATGACTAAAAGAAATAATAATCAACCTTCTATGGCTCACCTTGGAATTCATCTATTCTCTAGTGACCTTTCATTTCTCACCAGAAGTCCATATCTATCTATTTACCATGATCTGGGAACAAGTCATCTCTGTAATATAGATTTTGCCTCTCTTGATTTTTTGTTTGTTTGTTTGTTTTGTTTTTTTTTGGAGTGTGGGAGGTATCTCTCTTTTAAGATAGAGGTACAATTGACATACATTATGTTAGTTCCATGTGTACACATGATTCAATATTTGTATATACTGAGAAATAAGTCCGGTAAGTTCAGTTAACATTAGCAACTTTCAAATATGCAATAGAGTATTTTTAACTATAGTCACTATGATGTATATTACATCCCCAGGAATTATTTTATAAATGGATGTACCTTGGGGTGCCTAGGTGGTTCAGTTGGTTGAGCATCTGCCTTTGGCTCAGGTCATAATCTCAGGGGCCTGGGATCAAGCCCCACATTGGGCTCCCTGCTCAGCTGGGAGCTTGCTTCTCCCTCTCCCTCTGCTGCTCCCCCTGCCTATGCTCTCTTGCTCTCTCTCTCTGTCAAATATATAATAAACTGTTAAAAAATATATAAAAAATAAATGGATGAAGCTTTTGATTCCCTTCATGCATTCTGCTCACCCCCAGTCCTTACCTTTGGCAACTACAAATCTGTTCTCTATAACTATAGGCTTGGGGTTTTTTTCCTTTTTTCTTTAAATTCCACATAAAAGGTATATCATGTGGTATTTGTCTATCTATTTCCATCACATGTTGTCACAAACAGCAATACTGCCTTCCACCACTACAAAAATCATGAAACATAACAGTTAACTTTTTGCTAGTAATATTTTTTCCTGTTTACCATATACATTTTATGATTCCTTTTTTCATTTATCATATTATCCTGATCTTTAACATTTTTAAACCAAAAACAGTAACTAAGTTCAATTAGTCTCTCTCATGACAACACTCATTGGTTGTCATCTTTGTATGAGGGGTTAACCTGAGTCTCAGTAACGAATGAAGTAAGACCTTGGACAAGGATTCCAGACTTGTTCCATTATGACTTAGCCATTTCTTTTCACCCTAAGTCTTTCAGGTCCTCCATGCCTGCCTGAAACTCTGGTCTTTAAATATTTGCTGTTGATCACCTGCTCGGTGAATTTCTCTCCTCCACAGCTGAACTCTAGGTAGGATCCCTGGGGAAAAAAAAACCTGTCCTGTCCCTTCTTGGGTAGATTCTTTGAATCTTGACCACCTAGAACTCTTTGGCTCATAACAAGTCTTTCCTTAACCCTGGTATGAGCTTCCAACTTAGTCTCCTGCTTCTAGTGGCCCCTCTATGAAACAGCACTTCCAGAATTATTTTTGGAAAGCTTAACTCAAATAATATTTTTCTCCTTCTCAGGAAGATTTCAACTCTTTCCCCCACTGATTAAGACTACCAAATCTGAAGTCATTGCAGGGGTTGCTTACGATCTTCTAGTGGGTTTCCAGCCTTACCCCGATGACTCTTCTTCCTGATGCTTTAGCTTTCCTTTTTCTCTAGCAGTGCTATTAGCTGAGGTGCCTTTAGGATCCTGCTGAGCCTCTGCAAACTCTTCCATCCCTGTCTTTTTGCTCATCTTACCACTGTCTTATTTGGACAGTAGAGTGGCTTCATACCCTTTAAGGATTCAATTACTACTTCAACTCAAGTTACCACTCCCATAGAATAGGATTTCTCCCACCAAACTAGCCAGATTTATACAAGATGTATATGCTGTATTAGCCAGCTGAATATGGATACAGACGTTTGTTTAATAAAATGCATACAGAAGTAGCTTATGATGAAATAGAGAGCTAAATAACCAACTGAAAAGTAAATAGCAAGGCCTCCATTCATCAATAAGCAAATTTCACCAGAGAGATGTACTGTTTATTATTATTGCTTTTCAGAGTTGTGAGGAAGGCACTATTTGGAGAGGAAATCATTACTTTACTTCCATTACATCAGTGAAGTAGTAAGGAATGTTTGTATCTGTATGCCCCTGTAAATTTTCAGATCTTTAAATCAAGGGAAAAAACACTGAATAAAGCTTTGGAGGAAAGATTTTTCAGTTTTACAAAATATGATATATAAAAAGAGGGACTTGACCTAGACTTGCCCTTTATCCCAGGCTTATCCCAATTCAGAGACCATTCTAAAAGAGAATAATAACCCAAATGGAGCTTCTCTATCTTAGGGCACTAATTTCATAATTAAAATAGCCTGGCTTCCGAAATTAAAAAAAAAATGATACCATGACTATGATTTTGGTTTGATATACCAATTAAGTCTCTCCTTAATAATTCCCAAATAAGTTCTTACTTGGGATTTTATAGACAAAATGTTCAGAGTAAAGGTATGAAAGCAAAGGAGTGAGTTGAGCTATATTCTATTAACCAACAGCCAAGCAGGAAATTACAAATTCACTTTTTGAGTGCTTTTTATCAGTCTTCAAGTTAATGCTGGTCCCCAGTCTTAGGGGACTCTCGTATTGGGGTATTACTTCCCAATGCATCTCCTCTGGTGGTTCCCTCCCCCTTTTGTTTATCTTCCGATACCAGTCCGGTGTTCCTGCTCCGCTTTACCTGCCCACTGGCGTCTTCTGCCCCCGTAGAGATCCTGACGAGTAGAATTTTGATCTCAGGCTGATTTCATGAGTGATCGGAGTTCCTTGGTAGGTAATCAGCTCACTTTAGGGGACAGGTTGAACCAGAGCCTCCTCCTAGTTCCCCGCCATCTTGTCTCCCCGAAATTACAAATTCAGACAAAATAAATTAATCATGGCTGTGCTACCAACCTGGATTATTGGGAGTGATGAAAGTAGCCCCTTCACCCCAAATTTCCTCTGGATCTTCTTTTTTCATTGCCTTGATTCTGCATCTCTCTTTTTGGTAACAGGATTTCTCAAATTCTACATCACACACTCCTTTGTGCAAGAGTAGACCCTCCTAGCTTTCGTAATTGAAATAGTAATCATAAATGAAATAGTAATCATAATAGTAATAGTAATCAGGAGTGCCTGGGTGGCTCAGTGGGTTAAAGCCTCTACCTTTGGCTCAGGTCATGATCCCAGGGTCCTGGGATTGAGCCCCACATCGGGGTCTCTGCTCAGCAGGGAGTCTGCTTCCTCCCCTCTCTCTGCCTGCTTCTCTGCCTACTTGTGATCTCCATCTGTCAAATAAATAAATAAAATCTTTAAAAAATAGTAATAGTAATCATAATTGAAATAGTAATCACAGACTTCTTAGTCTTTATTGTCCAGATATTCTGCTTCTTAAAGTTCAGCAACTATGTTTTACTATTTTGGCTATTTCTACATTTATTTCTAAGTAATGTTGTTCAAATCTACTCAATGCATAACTTCAAAGACTAGGGCATTTGCAGTCTGAGGGCTTATACATGCTTCTGTATTTTAGAAAGACATGTATTACTTCCTGGGGAATATGCTCCATCATTCAAATGCTCCTTTCTTTATGTGCACTTACATGCTCTATACAAAGAGCCCCTCTGCAAACAAGTGTATGCCTCTGGGACTGAGTTAACCAATTCAGGTCTTTACTGCTTAACTGGTTTTTTATTTCATTTATCTTACCCATTTATCTTATTTTTACTATGGTGCCAAACACCATTACATGCTCTGGGGGACAAATAAAACACAGTTTTATTACAGAAGGTGAATAGAATATTCCATTACCGAAGGCAGAGTATTTTAGATCTACAGAGGTGGTTCCAGAAAGGTCCTAAGTTTCTTCCTCTACAAATGAATAGGCAGTAGAGATGAAGGAAAAAGCTCTTCATGCTTCTGGAGGAAGTGATTCATGCCTATGATATAAGGCTTACAGTAGCACATAACAAAGACAAAGACAGATGACAACATCAGCAGTCCACTCGGCATTAGATCACAGTGCCTCACAAAGGGCTACACATTGGTAGACATGCTCTTCTAATACTCAATTCATTAAATTTACCACTGTTCCATGAATATCAGCTCTCCAAGTTTGATAGGCCTTGAAAGTCAGATTCAATAAAAGGGAATTTTTTTTTTGTTGTTGATAAGTATTTTAAAAATTCTAAAGGACCTTAAAGATCTTATAGTCCAGGAGCGTCTGGGTGGCTCAGTGGGTTAAAGCCTCTGCCTTCAGCTCAGGTCATGATCCCAGGGTCCTGGGATCAAGCCCCGCATCAGGCTCTCTGCTCGGCAGGGAGCCTGCCTCCCCCTCTCTCTGTGCCTGCCTCTCTGCCTACTTATGATTTCTGTCTGTCAAATAAATAAATAAAATCTTAAAAAAAAAGATCTTATAGTCCAGAATTTGAACTTGCACATATATAAAGAATTTGAACTGGCATCATGTATAAAGAACCAAGCGAAGGGTCTTTCCCTAATGACCTATCATATAGCTACCTCTCTTTTAACAAGACAAAGATAAGGGGATAATATGGTTTCTCCTTTTTATCAAAGGAAAAGGAAATTGTTCAGTGCTTCTGATTGAAACACTAAATGCTTGAATAGTCATGTCATCTACTTTTTCAGTAAATATTTACTAAGAAAGGAAGGAAAGAACTGACTTTTGTTGAAACATACATGCTCGATAATGAGCATGTATGCACTGGATGGTGCAATTTGGATAGCTTGGAAATAGCAGGTAGTCTGATAGTAAGTAACACAAACAGGTTCACTAGTAAGGATTTAGTGCCTCCAAAGTCAAAGCGTTAAAAAGTTTATGTTCATTTATTTCACTTTTTTTTAAGTAAGCTCTATACCCAACATGGGGTTTGAACTCATGACTCTGAGATCAAGAATCCCACACCCTACCAACAGAGCCAGCCAGGTGCCCCATTAGTTTATGAGTTTAAATCGTTGTTGAAACTGACATTGGAGTAACAATGAAATAAGCAACAAGTGTCCTCAAGGGGTGCCTATTGAGAATGGCAAGAACTACAAGAACCCTTCTGATACACAAAGAAATGAGTGCGATATATATCACTCCTCTAACTAATAGGAACAGCTTTATAAAGAACATGGTACTTAAGCATCATCTGAATGAATAGTTATAAGAAATTCTCCACAAAGTACCAAGTGAATCAGAAAACCTGTAAGCATTACTATGCTAATTTTTCCATTCTCCTAGAAATATGTTCTTCATGCTAAGCTAGGGAGGGCAAATCATAGAACTTTCATGTCAAAGATATGCTACATAGTTTCTCTGAAGGAAAATGGATGACAACTAATCTGCTGGTTTAAAAACTTCCTTGTTTAGGAATGCTGTTTGGTTGTGTTTTTTTTTTAGATTTTTATTTATTCATTTGATAGAGAGAGAGAGATCACAAGTAGGCAGAGAGGCAGGCAGAGAGAGAGGGGGAAGCAGGCTCCCCGCTGAGCAGAGAGCCCGATGTGGCGCTCAATCCCAGGACCCTGGGATCATGACCTGAGCGAAGGCAGAGGCTTAACCCACTGAGCCACTCAGGCGCCCCTAGGTTGTGCTTTTGACTTGTGTGTCTCTGTAAATAGATTTGGGAGATCTGCCTGCTGTTTCATATATGGGCCCATATTTTTTGGTCCAGGCAAAGCAATACAGTAATTACTCCCAAAGCATGTTTTTGTAAGAACAGCACATACTGTATCAGAGTACTCATTCTATGCCCTTTCACTAATAAGGACTGTAGTGATGAGCTACAGGGGGTCAAATTTTCAGTATGATATGAACACTGGGTCATAGGGGAAGAAAAGAGGCAAATCATGACTCAGGAGCAGTGTTAGGTATAAAAGAGGACAAAGTAAGAGATGGAAGAAAGTTCAATAAAATAACAGTAGCAAACATGTAATTTCAACCAAAGTGCAGTTTAACAACAGAAGCACCACATTATAACATGGTGTATGTTATGGTTGAACTCATCCTTTCAACAGACAGAAAAGCCTACAGAATATGTCACACCAAGGTACTCATCCTGCCATGTGTCAAGTTATAGGAATTCCTCTGGAACAGCTTACAAATCTCAGAGAGCTGGGAGTGGATGTGGATAAGCATGACAGAGAAAAATCAGCACAGGGACAAAGTATGCTCAAATTTTCAGAAATTTCTCTGGGAAATTAGTTTTAGATTAGCTAAAAGCATAATGTTTGTTTTTAAATTAGTTTGTTTTTATGTCAACTTTAGTACTGAGTGACTTTCCCTTCCATTTCATAGAAATATGATGCCTATTTAGCTCTTTGCCATTGATCATAAATTTTAGGAACCAACTTGGAAGGGTGGGTTGTTACCGAAAGTGTGGTCACTTTATCATGTATTATTTGGACTTTCACAGAGATCCTGACATATTTTCCTTTAATGAAATTTATGAAAAATTAATGATAAGCTCGGTTTAGGGGTTGGAATTGAGAACAAAGATAATTTAAAATGGTAAAAACATATTATTGGCTTTATGCTGGGGATAGATAAAATGTACTGCTATAAGAGGTAGCTTGGGTCAGGACAAAGATGCACAGGGCAGGAAGAAAAGATCTCTCTTTTCTGGAGGTTACATTAGTCATGAAAATAAATAAACAAATCCACAGATAAAAGAATAGGCGCAGGGACACTTCAGGTGAAAATAAAAACATCAGGGATGCCTGGGTGGCTCAGTTGGTTAAGCGGCTGCCTTAGGCTCAGGTCATGATCCCAGAGTCCTGGGATCAAGTCCCACATTGGGCTCCTTGCTCAGTGGGGATCCTGCTTCTCTCTCTGCCTGCCATTCCCTCCTGCTTGTGCCCTCACTCTAACAAATAAATAAATAAAATCTTAAAAAAAAAGAAAATCACCATAAACATTTGAAGTATTTTTAAAGAATGATATTAAAGGTCTTAGTCTAGACTACATTAAGCTAGGTATATACTTGTGTAAATAGAGGAACTTTTTCAATGTAGAAGTGACTGTTAGATTGTAAGATATTTGATGACATGGATGGTATATTGTAATGTTTGCTTACTTCATGTGCCCAGTACAGTGTTACACATATAGAAAGCTTTCAATAAATATTTGTTGAAATGGCATGGCAGCCTTATGGAAATAAACTCTCTCATCCCTAAAGTGCATACTACAAGAAATAAATTACGTTAAAAAATTATGAGGTAGTATAATAAACTCTAATATCCTTTCTTCTAACATTCTGAATGCAAACTGAGCCATTTTATAACATAGCCAGTCCTCTAAAATTATATTAAAAAAGATTTAATCTGGGGTGCCTGGGTGGCTCAATCAGTTAAGTGTCTGCCTTCAGCTCAGGTCTTGATCCCAGAGTCCTTGGATTGAGCCTCACATCAGGCTCCCTGATTAGTGGGGAGTCTGCTTCTCCCTCTCCCTCTGCACCTCCCCCTCCTTGTGCTCGCTCTCTCTCTCAAATAAATATATAAAATCTTAAAAAAAAAAGTGAAGCTACCATTTATTGGACACCAAGATAATGCCAGGCACTGAGCTAAGTTCTCTACTTACATGGCATTTTTTTTCAAATGATTCTATAACAATAAAATTTTAAAAAGTAATATATAAAATATAAAAATAATAGCTCCCCATCCCCAACATCTTCTTTTGTCTTTAGCTGGAGATGGTATTTAAGGTGATGGCTTGGAAGTTTTCCTGAGTATCTCCCATGTATACAGGAGGTACACATGTTATTCAATTTTGGTTTTTCTCCTGTTGATCTATCTTTTATTACAGTGAGGTCTCAGCCAAAAACCTAGATGGGTAGAAGAAAAATTGTTTTCCTCCCCGACACAGACATTGGTCCATGGGCAGTGCAAGACTAATCTAGGAGATAAGGGACACATGGTAAATTGCACTCTATGTTCCAGCTAGTGTACAGGCATTTTCCAGTGTTTAGAAAAAGACAACATGCTCAAAATGGAGTCACTTGTGCTAAGCCCACATAACCAAACCAAGCCTTAATACCTACCTTAGTTTCCATCCCTCTTCTGCCTGTTAAAGTCCCTCATTATGTACAGCTCTTTGGAACTCCTTTCTGTCTGCTATATGGAATGCAGCCCAATTCATGAATTATTCAATAAAAGCCAATACAATCTCTAAAATCTACTCAGTTGATTTTTTTTTTTTTAACACCAGGTAGTTTGAAGTACAAGGAAGGGGAAGGAAACAGAACCCAGTGATATTACTAAGTTGAGAAGACAAAACTCTGAGTTCAGAGAGTCTGAGTAACTTAGAATTTAAACAGCAAAGTACTAAAGAGGAGGAAGGAGAAAAGAGGGGGATTTCTGCTCTGTTGTGATTAGCTCATTCTTTGAACTACAGAAAATACCCCTTGAATCTTTGCTGAGTACTGATCTATGCATACAGGGAAAAAATATTCACAAAGATGAGGAAAGAATCACTGGAAAGCAGCAGTAAGCCAAAAAATTCCCAGGTCACAGAAGGCAAAGACCATTTTGCATTTTCATCAGCCAGTGTAGAGATTTTGTTATACAGGTAGCATCTAATACAGTCTGCAGAAAATTATCACCTTAATAGTGACATTAAATAGCCCTAAAATAAATACATTTTTTTCCTGAACTTGATTTAGTATCAGGCCTTGAGATAATGTTGACCCTAAATTTCTGCACATTAGAACAAAGTTCAATACTCTTTAAATACTACAGCCATATCCAGAACAGAAGAAAATAAAAATAAAAACCAGCATCTAATCAGAAATTGCCAGAATTGTAACACTGTATGTCAACTATACTCAAATAATTTTTTTAATTGCCAGAAAAGAAGGAGTTAAATATGACCCATAATCATGGGGCGCCTGAGTGGCTCAGATGTTGGGTGTCTGCCTTCAGCTCAGGTCATGATCCCAGGGTCCTGGGATTGAGCCCTGTATCAGGCTCCCATCTTGATGGGAATTCTGCTTCTCCCTCTCCCACTTTCCCTGCCTGTGTTCCCTCTCTCTTTATGTGTCTCTGTCAAATAACTAAATAAAATCTTAAAAAAATAATATGACCCATAATCAGAAGAAATAATCATTGAGTAGAAGTAAACCCAGAATTATAGAAATGATGAAACTGACCAACAAGGACCTTTCAACTTGCTATTATAATTATGTTCCAGATGCTCAAGAACACAGAAAAAAAAAACCTGGACCTGATGAGGGGAGAAATGGAAGACTCATATGATCCAAGTGCGACTGTTTACTGATAATAACACAATGTCTGAAAAGGAAAAAGCAATCTGGTATCAACTACATTTTAGATATTGGAGAAGAGTTAAGAAGTTAAAGAAAGCAAAAGAAAAATTCCAAAATGAAATACAAAAAGAAAAAATAACGGAACCAATGACCCAGAAATTGGTGTCCCAGAACAGGGGGGATAGTTGAAGAAATAACAGCCAGAGATTTTTGAAAAAAAATTTTAAAGATTTTATTTATTTATTTGACACAGAGAGAGAAAGCACAAGCGGGGGTGGGGAGTGGCAGAGGGAGAGAGAGAAACAGGCTCTCCGATGATCAAGGAACTTAACGGGGCTCAATCCTGAGACCCTGGGATCATGACCTGAGCTGAAGACAGATGCCTAACTGACTGAGCCACCCAGGTGCCCCAGACATTTTTGAAATTTAATGAAAACCATATACCTACATTCGCAAGAATACCAAAATAATCCTAACACACACACACACACACACACACACACACTTACTTGCTCATATGCAGACACATTATAATCACATTATTGAATCAGTGATAAACAAAACTCTTAAAAGCAGGAGAAACCTCTTATGTATGGAGATAAAGATGAGAACGAGACCATACTTATCAACTCTGCAAGCAACCCGGAGGACAAGGGAGAAATCTCTATTTAGTACTGAAAGAAAAAGGTCAGTATAGGATTCCTTGCCTAGTAAATGTCTTTAGAAAACGAAGGCAAAATATGTAACTTTTTAGACAAATAAAAATATAGAATTTATCACTGAACCTAAACTCTGAGAATTATTAACGTGAGATCTTCAGAAGAGGGCACCTGGGTGGCTCAATCAGTTAAGCAACCACCTCTTGATTTCAGCTCAGGTCATGATCTCAGGGTTGTGAGATCACACCCTGCCTCTGGCTCCTTGCTGGATGTGGAGCCTGCTTAAGATTCTCTCTTCCTCTCCCACTGCCTCCTCCCCCAACCTATGTGTTCACATGCACGTGCACTCTCTCTCTCTCTTAAAAAAAAAATCTTCAGCAGAAACATAAACATAATAACTGATAGTAATTTGGATCTACACAAGCAAAGGAGAGCACCAGAAATGGTATATGTGATAAATACATACTAACAGCACAAAGGCCACGGGAAAGACATGGAAGCATACATTTTTTAATACTACATGTGAAGTTGTAGGATATTTGATCATGGACTGTGATAAGTGAAAAATATACATTCTGAATCCCAGGGAAGTGGATTAAAAAAAAAAGTAAAATATAATAAGAAGAAAATTTAAAAAATAATAAAACAAAGTAATATAGTTAAAAAGGTAATAGTGGAAATAAAATGAAATCATAAAAACAGTTCTATAAATCCAAAATAAAGCAGAAAATAAGGAAATAAGTAACAAAAGTGACAAGTAATACTATATAGTTAAATGGTACTTTTGACCAAATCATATCAATATTTACAATAATTATAACTTGTGTAGACACCCACAAATAAAAGGCAGAAATTGTCAGATGAGATAAAACAGTGTGAACCAACTACATGCTGTCTAAAAGTAAATTGTTTAAATATAAAGACACAGGATAAAAGTTAAAGTATGAAGAACACATGAAAATACTAATCAAAAGGAAGTTGCAGTGGCTATATAAGACCATACTGACTTTAGAACAGATTGCCATGGGTAAAGATAGACATTATTTAATGATAAAAGGTGTATTTCATTAATAGAACAAAATAATCCTAAATATTAATGCACTCCATTAGAGAGCTTCAAAATATATGAAGCAAAAACTAATAGAATTGAAAAGGGAATTTTAAAAATCCATGATAACAGTTGAAGACTTTAATACTCCTTTTGGTAACAGATAGAATAATAGATAATAATGCAAAAAATATAAGACCAGAACAACACTGTCAACTAGCTCAACCTAACTGACTGATATAGAACACTACCCAATCACAGACGAATATACTATTTTTAAGTGCACACAGAATATTCACAAAGTTACACCACGTGCTATGCAATAAAGTATCCTAATGAATGTGAAAGGTTTGAAAGCAAAGTATACTCTCTTACCACAATAGAGTTATACTTAAAATCAGTAGCAGAAAGCTACATGGAAAATCTACAAATCATTAGACATTAAATGCCACAATTCTAAATAACCTATATGTTGAATATGAAAGTACAGGGGCGCCTGGGTGGCTCAGTGGGTTAAAGCCTCTGCCTTCGGCTCAGGTCAGAATCCCAGGGTCCTGGGATCAAGCTCCACGTCAGGCTCTCTGCTTGGCGGGGAGCCTGCTTCCCTTCCTCTCTCTCTGCCTGCCTCTCTGCCTACTTGTGATCTCTGTCTGTCAAGTGAATAAATAAAATCTTAAAAAAAAAAAAAGAAAGTACAATGGAAATGAGATAGCATTTTGAAGTAAATGAAAATGAATATACAAGGCATCAAAATCTGTGGCATGCAGGGGCACCTGGGTGGCTCAGTTGGTTAAACATCTGCCTTCAGCTCAGGTCATGATCCCAGGGTCCTGGGATCAAGCTCCACGTCGGCCTCTCCCGTCAGTGGGAGCTGGCTTCTCCCTCTCCTTGCCACTCCTCCTGCTTGTGCTTTCTCTCTCTTTCTCTCTCTAACAAATAGGTGAAATCTTAAGGGAAAAAAATGTGGGATATAGAGAAAGCCATGTTTAGAGGGAAATTATAGAATCAAATATTTATATCAGGAAAAAAAGAAAGGTCTTGAGTCAATGGTCTAGGTTTCCACCTTAAGACTAGGAAAAGAGGGGAGTATAAAACTAAAATAAGGAGAAGAAAGGAATGAGGGGTGCCTGGGTGGCTCAGTCATTAAGCATCTGCCTTTGGCTCAGGTCATTATCCCAGGGTCCTGGGATCAAGCCCTGCATTGGGCTCCCTGCTCAGCAGGAAGCTTGCTTCTGCCTCTCCCACTTCCCCTGCTTGTGTTCCTCTCTCACTGTGTCTCTGTCAAATAAATAAATATAAAATCTTTTTTAAAAAGGAATGATAAATACAATTACTGAAATAAATGAAATAGAACAGTGATGTATAATAGAGAAAAATAAATCAAAAAATATTTGAAACTATCTATAAATTAATAAATATCAAGTCTAACTGACCAAAAAATTAGAGAGAATACTCAATTAACAGTGTAAGCAAAAAAGAGGGGCTATCAATACAGACCCTAAGGTAATTAAAATGAGAACAAGGAAATATCAACTAGTGCAATAAACTTGCAAACTGAAACAAAATGGACAAATTCCTTGAAAGACATTTATCAAAGCTCATGCAATAAAAAATAGATAATCTGAAAAGAACTTTATGTATTAAAGAATGTAATTCACAAACTTCCCAAAAAGCAAACTCCAAGCCCAAAAATTAAAAAAAGAGTGAACACTTATTAACTTGTTTTAAGAGGACAGCTTTCCCTTTATACCAAAGCCAGAAAAAGGCATTAAAGAAAAAAAACTAAAAATTAACTTATCTCATGAACAGTGATGCCAAAATCCAGTGAATTCAGGTAGATACAAAAGTAACAATAAATCATGACCAATTTGGGTATATACAAGAATTCAGTGTTGGCTTAACATTTGAAAATCAAAGTATTTCACCTTATTAACAGGTTATAAATAAAATTTTGTATAATCTTCTAAATAGACATAGAAAAAAATGACAGAATTCTAATAGGAAATCGTGTTTAAAAATTCTCAGCAAAATAAAAATAGGGGGACTGAAAATGGGTGTCTATTGAAAACCTACTGAGAGAAAAGTATTTGCAAGGAATTTTCCTGAAAACTCTTGACTTATTGACAGTTCAATTGACTTGTTTCCAGAACAACACAGCAAGAGACAAACACCTTGATTCAAAAATGAGTGAAGTGTTTATACAGGCATTTTGAAAAAGAAAACATACAAAACACCATTAAGTACATAAAAAGACAAATGTCATTAACCATCAGAGAAATACAAATTTAAGCCAAAGCAAATACCATCATATATCCATCAGAACAGCTAAAACAAAAAATATAACTATTGGTGAGGATGTGGAACAATGGCACTTTCATGTGTTTCTGTCTATACCCAGTTTGGGAAACACTTCAGCATTGTCTTACAAAGTTAAACATCTACTCATTAAAGGACACAGCAATCCCACTGCTAGGTGTATGCCCAAGAGAAACTGAAACACATGTCCATACAAAAAAATTTATAGAGGCATTCACAGATTTACCCATAACAGTTAAAAACTGGTAATAAACCAAGTGTCCAACAAGTAGTGAATAGATAAATCATGATTTATTCATACGATGGTATACTATTTAGCAATAAAAATGAAGGAACTATTGGAGCACCTGGGTGGCTCAATTGGTTAAGCATCTGACTCTTGGTTTTGGCTCAGATCATGATCTCAGGGTCCGGGGATCCAGCCCCACTTTGGGCTTCACACTCAGCACTGAGTCCACCTGTCCCTCCCTCCCTGCTCCGCCTCCCCAAGCCCCTGTCCAGGGATAAATAAATAAAAACTTTAAAAAAGGAAAGAACTACTGATATAACAAGACTGATGAATTTAATAGCATTACACTAATTAAAAGACAGACACAAAAGGGGCATGTGGGAGGCACAGTTAGTTAAGCCTCTAACTCTTTGTGTTTCTTGGTTTGGGCTCAAGTCCTGATCTCAGGGTCATGAGATGGAGCCCTATGTTGGCTCCTCGCTCAGTGTGGAGTCTGCTTGAAGATTATCTCTCCCTCTCCCCCTTCCCTGCTCGTGTTCTCTTTCCTTCTCTAAAATAAACAAATAAATCTGGGGGTGCCTGGGTGACTCAGCCAGTTAAGTGTCTGCTTCAGCCCACCCAGGTCATGATCCCAGGGTCCTGGAATCAAGCGCTGCATTGGGCTCCCTGCTCAGGGGGGAGCCTGCTTCTCCCTCTCTTCCCTGCTTGTGCTCTCTGTTGCTATCTCTGTGTCTCACTCTCTCTCTCTCTCTCAAATAAATAATAACATTAAAAAATCTTTAAAAAATTAAAAATAATTCTTAAAAAAAAGATATACTTCTATATGTAATTCTAGGAAAAGCACACACAGAGACAGCTGTTCACTGATTGCCAGTGGCCAGGGACAGAGGGAAGGAATTGATGGCGATACAGCATAAGGGGATTTAGAGAAGTAATGAAAAATTTTAATAGCTTCATTGTCATGGTGGTTATACTGCATGTGTTTGTCAACATTCATTGAATCACACATATAAAATGGGTGGACTATATCCCATATATACATACCTCAATAAAACTGATTAAAAAGTTAATGTCTCAACCCCTCAAATAAAAATATTAATCACAACGAGGTGGCATGATAGCCTCATTGTTCAGAGCATAAAATCTGGAACCAAACTGTCTGGGTTTGAAGCTTGGTCTTGCCACTCACTGGTTATGTGATCTCGGGCAAATCCCTTTCTCTTTCTACTTCACTGTCGTCATTTGTACCATGGCCATGATGACAATGCCTGCCTGATACGGTGTTGTAATCTATAAAAGTTAAAACAGGGAAATCACATGGAAGAGTGACCAGCCCATGATAAAAGCTCAGTGAATGTTTCCTGTCCTCAGCTGTTGCTTCCACCAAACTAATGACATTAATCAGGTCATTTAAATTCTATTTTGTTCTCTTTAACTTTAAAAATGCAGAATTACATGGATCCCTATGGTCTTTACCGGTTTCTGATACCCGAAAGTCTATAAAGACATGGAACAAATTTTGTACATTCTTTTAGAAGACATCCTTTGCAAGATTGATTAGGGGAAGTTTTCTTTCTTCTTTTCCTCAAAGCTTTTATTTATTTATTTGATAGAGAGTGAGTAAGTGAGTGAGAGAGTATGAGTGAGGTGGCAGGGAGGGAAGAAAGAGAAGCAGACACCCTGCTGAGCAAGAAGCCCGACTAAGGTCTGGAGCCCAGGACCTGGAGACCATGACCTGAGCCGAAGGCAGATGCTTAACTGACTGAGCCACCCAGGTGCCCCTCTTTTTTTTTTTTTAAAGATTTTATTTTATTTATTCGACAGACAGAGATCACAAGTAGGCAGAGAGGCAGGCGGGATGGGGGGGGGGAGCAGGCTCCCTGCTGAGCTGAGAGCCCGATGCGGGGCTCAATCCCAGGACTCTGGGACCACGACCTGAGATGAAGGCAGAGGCTTTAAACCACTGAGCCACCCAGGTGCCCCTCTTTTTTTTTTCTTTTTAAGGAGATAGTAGCAGGCAGTACAGCAGAGGAGAGGCTGACTCTAAGGGAAAGTTTGTAAAAGTAATGTCACCCTGAAAATATTTGTCAAATAGAGAAATTATTCATTTATTTGGCAGAACTCTTAGGATGATATGCACCCTCCCACCCCAAATAAACCATGTTTTGCCCCAAAGATAGACTTAAAGATATTAATGTCATCAAAATCTTTTTTGCCAGTTTTGCCAGTAGGATGCACTTTTGGTACAGCTCTTGCTTTCGTTTCTGGTAAATCATGTGAAATTGTTTTTCAAGATTGACAGAAGCCTCCTGACTTACCACAGTGCCATTCAACAGGTCCGCAAGCTCCTCATCATGCAGACTACTGAAGACATCAAACCAGCAGCTTGTAGTTGATTAGCACTTTCTCCCTAGCTACCTAGTCTCTCCTCTCACTTAATGATGCTGTCCTTGACAATGTAGTGATACTCTCCTAGCTGGAGGCCATATGTATTAAGCAGTAAAGTCTTGACAGATATTTGAAAGGATGATTAGTTTTTCCTATTCAGTATGCCTCCCTCAAAGTGATTTATAGGAGAACAAATTAGAATCCAATAATGAAATGGCTGAACACTCAAGAGTTATAGCAATCAGCTAGTGTATAGAATCCAGGTGGAAGGTCCATTCTCTTTGAAATATGTCAAAGGATCTTTAGCTTCCCACAGGAAGAAAGGAGCCTGATTCGAGTGCTCAGCCGAGTTAAGTTCATCTATATAAATCACACACTTTTCTGTAACAAAATACAATCCTTGCCTTCAGATCTCTTGCAAAGATACATCAAGATTAATTTCAATGAATGAAATTTCCTGACATATTCTTGGATTCCTCTCTATGAAAATTCCTGATGATTGATTTCATGTTTAATAAACAATAAAACTTACAGCTGTCATGTTCTTGCTAAAACTCTATTTCCCCTCTGGTAATTGTGTGAAGGGAGAGGAGGGTGATTACATTTCTTGTCAAACATTTCCTTGAAAGGTGTTTTATGCAAGGATAGCCAAGCTCTTGATCCTAACTCACTCATAGGTCTGAAGCCAATCTAAGTGCTTGGTGCACTGCTGGATACCAATGCATGCTTCCTCACTGAAGATAAAAATTGCAAATTATTACTCAGCCATTAAAACAAATGGAATTTTGCCATTTGCAACAACATGGATGGACTTTGAGGGCATTACGCTAAGTGAAATAAAGCCAGGAAAAAAACAGAAAAAAAAGTACCAAATCATCTCACTTATATGTGTAATCTAAAATAAAAAAAACAAACAGGAACTAAGCTCATAGATATAGAAAACAGATTGGTGTTTGCCAGAGGTGGGGGGCAAGAGGTGGGAGAATTGGGTAAAGGTGGTTAAAAGGTACAAACTTTCAGTTATAAATTAAATAAGTCCTAGGGATGCAATGTACAGCATGGTGACTAAAGTTAGCAACATTGTTGCATATGTAAAACACTGCTTTGCATTTGTATAACACTGTATTGCATATGTGAAATTTTCCAAGAGATTAAATCTTAAAAGTCCTCATCACAAGAAAAAGATTTTTGATAACTACATATAGTGATGGATGTTAACTAGACTTGTTGGGGTGATCATTTCGTAACATATACAAATACTGAATCATTATGTTGTACACCTGAAACTAATATAATGTTACATGTCAATTACATCTTCATAAAAAAATTGAGGGGAAAAAGATGAAAATTTCACAATGGTTGCTTCATCTCAGAACTCCAAGAGGTTCTCAGAGTGTGAAATCAAGACTCTGACTACTGGGCTTGCGTGTTTTAGCTTGAGTTGCTCTCCGAGTCTGAGGAAGTATCTCTCACTTTGAGACAATGCCTCTTAATAGTGAAATCATGGGCACCTGAGTGGCTCACTCAGGCAAGCGTCTGCCTTTGGCTGGAGTCATAATCCTGGAGTCCCAAAATTGAGCCCTGCATCAGGCTCCCTGCACAGCAGAGTCTGCTTCTCCCTCTCACCTTCCCCCCACTCATGTGCATGTGCGTGTGCATGATCCTTCTCTCTCTCTCTCTCTCACAAAAATAAATAAATAAAATCTTTTAAAAACAAACAGTGAAATCACACATAAGAGTAGAAATGTTTCCTTCCCTCCCAAGGCTTCCATTATTCATTATATAAAAGGAAAAGCATAGAGGTATTTTTACCATGGTGCCTCCATGTGAGAGTAAAATTGTATTTTAACTCAGTTCTCCAATGTTCAGGAAATTGAGATAATTAATCTTAATTAGTAATTCATCCAGAAATTAATTAGTGAACATACACTGCGTACATTTGATTTTTCTAGAAACTAAAACTTTCAATGAGATTTCAGTCTAAGAGGGGACATAATTAAAGGCAATTAAAGAGTAAGCCAAGATAGAAAACACAGGTGGGTTGCAAATTTTACACAATCTAATGTGTAGAGAAATGGAGTTTCTTTTTCTTTTATTTTGTAATTAATCTGGTCTTTTTCCAAGCTACACCTGCTTCCTAAGTGGTAGAATACATTCATATATACATATACTTATATACATACATACACACATACATATATATGAATGTATATATACACATACATACATACACACATATACACACATAAAAATATATAAATATACATATATGAAATGTATGTGCACATATACATATATACACACATATTTATTGTACATATGTATATGTGAGTGTATATATAATTCAGTTTAAACTTATCTGATTTAAATAATTTATACATTTTAGGTATTACTCCATGTATGTTTCATTTGGATTCAACTATTTCAGTTGCTCAGCTTCCGCTGTCCCTTTTTTCTCCTTAAAATGGATTCCTGGTGGGATACTTGGGTGGCTCAATAGGTTGTGTCCCACTCTTGATTTCAGCTCAGGTCATGATCTCGGGGTTGTGAGATTAAGCCCCGCATTGGGCTCTGTGCTCAGCGGGGAGTCTGCCTTGGATTCTCTTTCTCTCCCTCTGACCCTCCCCCCACCCTCTCCCTCTCTCAAATAAATAGATAAATCTTCAAAAAACATGGATTTTTGGTTGAGTGTCTTCACTGAGGCAGAGGGTGTGGTCTTTGGAGTTGATGCCCTCACCCTCCCCTGAAACCAAGGGCAATACCCTACAAGGCAATAGCACTGTAAGCCAAAGATGAGAGAAGATATTGAAATAAGTTCAAGGTTCAATTTTCACTAACTAAGGGGACATCTGGATGGCTCAGTTGGTTAAGCATCTGCCCTCAGCTCATCTGCCTTGATCCCAGGGTGCTAGGATTGAGCCCCACATTGGGCTCCCTGCTCAATGGGGAATCTGATTCTCCCGCTGTCCCTCCCCCTGTTCATTCTCTCTCTCTCTCTGAAATAAAAAAATATATATAATCATCTTTAAGAAAAAATTTCACTGACTACATTACCAGGGAGGGTGAATTGAGAAGCATATTCTCTAAACTAGAACAAGGCAAATGTCCCTGAAGATGGCATGAGCCTAATTCGAAGCTTCCAAACTACAGTGGCCAGAATAACAAATCTCTTTTCCCCACCATAAGAGAAGCAAACTATGAACTAATCATAGTCCTCTCTTCTCCCTTCTTTCATCTATTCCCTCTTCTGGATTTATTCAAAGATTTCACCTCCCAATATGCAATTCTGAAAAAAAGAGAATGAAACTAGAAGTGATTATTTGCATCCAAGTATGTTTGGCTGCCTAAGAAACAGCAATGTGAACAGGGACCAAGACAAGAAAGGCTCTGAATGTAGTACATGCTACAGAGGATAATATTTTATACTCTTCACTTTTCAAAACAGAATTATAAATTGCATCTGAGCCACTTGCTGATGTGTGGAACTTGAAATTCAAAGCAGGAAAAGATCCAGTTTCTCTAAAATATAATCTCACTAAGTGTCCGATTTCTTTCACCAAATACCCCCTTTTGGCTATCCCATATTGATCCAGGTAGCATGCAACTCAACCTCAGAAAGTTCACATGATTAGCAGCAATATTCAGCGCACTTTGACCCAGGCTGAGGTTGCATAAGTTCTAATGAGAGGGATGATGAAGGAGGAAACCTCAGAATTCTAAAGCTCCAATAAAAGTAGATTATAATAGAAAAGTTGTAGTAAACACAAAGGTTAAGCATGGAAAGAGCTGGCTAAACTGTTAAAAGCATGGAACAGATAGAAGTTAAATCAATTTTTCATTTGTTGAGTATTTCAGAACTCAAAGTTGAAATAAGACTATTGTAAAATGCCTAAGAATTTACTTATCTGAGTTCTCATATACTTGAAAAAAGGAATACATTTTCTTCAATATAAATAAATTGAATTTATATTGTGAAATACTAAAGAAATCTGTTTATCTTAACCCAATATCCAAATACGTATGGAAATTTAATGCTACATTGTATTGTAAGCAAAAAGAGTTCTAGCTACAAGTCATGTGCTGTGATTAGCTATAGATGTGACTTTACCCAAATCGCTTTACCAATGTGAGCCAGCTCCAGGGTGGTTATGTGAGAATGTGCCAGCTGTCATGGCAAATCTCCAGCAGGAATGCTTTACTTCCTAATCTAGGTGAATGATACTGCCTGTGGCGCAAATATAGTCCCGTATAGATGAAGAAATCAAATTCCTATGGGCTTCAAATAGGAAATGAGGAGAAAAATGAGAAAGTTGCAGCCTGGATTCAAGAATTTGCTTGAAAAGAATTTCTGGACAAGGGTCACCATTCTAAAGAGGTAGAACAACTCCCAGCATGCAATGGCTCCGTTCATTATCCTGACATCTTTCTTATGACTAGTCATTTTTTGTTAAGGTTTATTTTTTTTTTTTTTTAGAAATCTCTATACCCAGCATGGGGCTCAAACTCACAACTCCAAGATCAAGAGTCACATGCTCTTCCAACTGAGCCAGCCGTGCAACCCGTGGTTTAGTCATTTTTTGGTTAAATAGTAAATACAGTGAAATGCCATAATATGAAATATACAACTCAACAAAAAAACTTTTGAGATCTCACTCTACTTGTTGCTGAGAATTAAAAAAAATATATATACACCCATATGTATATATATATATATATATATATATATATATATCAGCACAATAATGACAACTCCATTCAAACTCCTGCACTTCAAAAACTTAACCAGGGATGCCTGGCTGGCTCAGTCTGTTAAGTGTCTGCCTTTGGCTCAGGTCATGATCCCAGGGTCCTGGGATTGAGTCCCACATTGGGCTCCCTGCTCAGCAGGGAGCCTGCTTCTCACTCTGCCTGCTGCTCCCCCTGCTCGTGCTCACTCTCTCTCTCTCTCTCTGACAAATAAATAAAATCTTAAAACAATCAAACTTAACCAAATTTTAGCATGGCTTCTAGAAGCATAATACCATGTCTCTAGGAAGAGTCCAGTACCGCCCCCCCCACTAAGAAAATGACTACCTGAGAAAGTTCAAGACTGCCAGGATAATTTACCATTTGTTCCAACTAAAACTTGGAGATAGGCAAATAGGCCTCTAAATGCCTTTTAAGCGCAGTTGCTTTAGGAAGCTTGCAATTATAAATTCTTTCTCTGCCCCTTTAACATATAAATCTTCCAGCACCCAGAACTATCTCCTCAAAGACCTGAGACCCTTCTCTTTGAAATGTACACAATCAAGATGACTTTTATTGGTCTTAGTCCCTATGGAGAGTAAAGTCCTAACTTAGTGTGTATGTCATTGTCTCCTTTCACAAAGGTATAAGAAGTTTGTTTCCCTTTCAGATAAGCACCGCTTAGCAAGTCAAGATGGCCTAGTCACAAGGACCAACATCGACCTGCTGTTAATGATCTCAGTGCCTTTCCTTAGCACACCTCAGCCTGTAAAAAGTCTGCCTTTTGTTTCAGTGGATTTGAGTCCAGGTGACACTCAGTCCCCTATTACAAAAGTTATTACCAAATAAAATCTGTCTTTATGACTTGAGCGTCTGGCTGTATCTGTTACATTACATATAGCAATATTTTTTATGTTGCTGAATAGAATTTCATTATAGGAATATGTCACCCATTAATTTCTCCATTCCACTTATAATCAGGTTTTAACTCAATCTCTTTAAGAAGCAACTGTAAACTAAGCAAAGAGAATTTGGTTATACTCGATTATGAGACAGTTTTGGTGGATAGTGGTAACCTCTAATAGAGATAGAAAAGGGTCTCCATGTCTCCTCTCCTGGGTTCTCTCTACCAAATGGTATGCTACAAGTCATAAATACCATTCTGCTATGTGAGCCACATTTATGAGAAAAAGTGGGCATACCTTGCCCTTTCGGGCATTTCAGAAAACATTCTGCTGCAAATTTCTATCTACGACAGACTGGCACCATTCAGAAATCCTCCAAAATGGCTATGTACAAAAACCAGACATAATCACAGACCTGGAAAACCAGTCTAAAAGGTGCAGGATCCTGGCTTCTCTAGATCTCTTACTTCACTTCATGCAAGGCAGAAATGCAGACAATATTTCTAGCCAATCCACATATGTTAAAACCACTCAAGTCAGCATTTAAAATAATTCTTTAAATTTTACTGATTAACAAACCAGCTGTTGCTGATCAGAGATAAAGATAGTTGAAGGGCACCCATGGAACCTGAATTTTTGAATACAGATTCTGAAACACTAGGTAAAAAAGCCGAGTAGTGTACACTCTTGATTAGGAGACTCAAATGCTCTTTTAATGATTTTTTTTAAGATTTTATTTATTTATTTGACAGAGAGAGAGAGATCACAAGTAGGCAGAGAGGCAGGCAGAGAGAGAGAAGGAAGCAGGCTCCCTGCTGAGTAGAGAGCCCAATGCGGGACTCGATCCCAGGACCCTGGGATCACGACCTGAGCCAAAGGCAGAGGCTTGACCCCCTGAGCCACCCAGGTGCCCCTCATTTAATGATTTCTAGTATGTAGACTGAAATCCCTCCCCTCCACACACATAAAACATAGTTTAAATTACAGGAGCACCTGGGTGGCTCAGTCGGTTAAGTGTCCAACTCTTGATTTTGGCTCAGGCCATGATCTCAGGGTCCTGAGCTCAGGCTTCAGGCTCAGCAGGAAGTCTGCTTGAGATTCTCTCTCTCTCCCTCTCCCTCATCCCTCCTCTCTTCTTGTGGGAGCACACATATGTTCTCAAAAAGAAAAAGTAAATTGCAGACAATACTAGAAATTTTCCAATAAACATCCAAGTATAACTTATTAACAGTAATCTCAATATCAAGGAGTTAGCGCAGGGAGGCTGCTCTTCTTAAAAGATTGGGGAATGCTTGCATGTGTTCTTTTGGCTGACTCTTCCCTAGCTTCTCAACCCTGGGCCATGTCTGAGGTTTAATTGTCTTTAAAGAATCAAAAGGTGAGAGACACAGAGCAAACCATTTTCTGTAATTATAGTATATTGCTGACCTAGAGCCCCTGGCATTTAACTCTAAAAGCAATGGGAATATCTCCTGTATTCATTAGCTATTGCCACAACACTCAGTGGCTTTGACAGAGATTTTTATTTCACAGGATCTGCAAATGATTCACATGACTGGAAGTTGAACAAACTAGGGTGGGCCTGGTTGACTCATCTTTACACCACATTACTCATTTGGGTCCCAGGGTGGGGAAATCTTTTTCACAGTGATGCCTAAAAAGTACAAGAGGGTGAGCAGAAACAAATGAGGCCTTACAGGGTCTAGATTTAGAAATGAATCTAGATAACTTCCACCTACATGACAGAAGGAGGCTGGCCAAGCTCAAAGTCAAGGGGCAGAGAGGTATACTTTTCTCCTGATGAGGTAACCATAAAGCAGTAGACGCAGGAAGGGCTGAAACATTTTAGACTGTCATTCAGCTATCACATTCGCTGCACAGATTCATCACTGAATTAATGATTTCCCTTTTCATTTATAATTATTAAAACATTATTGACAAAGAGCAAAGAGACTTTGCTTTTGTTTTGGGCTTCCCCCCATTTTATATCGATGCCTCTGGCAAATATCAAGACTGATACGGATTCTGTTTTATAAAATTTACTAATTCATGCATTTGACCATCAAATATAGAGTACCTACTGTATAGAAATCAAGTGAAACAGGGACACCTGGATGGCTCAGTCTGTTAAGTATACGAATATTGATTTTGGCTCAGGTCATGATCTGAAAGTCAAGAGATCAAGCCCGACATTGGGCTCTGTACTGAATGTGGAGCCTGCTTAAGATTCTCTCTCTCCCTCTACCTGTGCCCCTCACTCTGCTTGCATGCTCTCTCTCTCTCTCAAATAAATAATCTTTTTTAAAAATCAAGTGAAACAAATATGACAAAAAATGGATCAGGTATAGAATCTTCCTCAATGATTTTAGGGGTTTGGAGATTGAGGCTGGAAGGTTGGGGTGGGAGTAGCATCAGGTACTGAAATAGAGAAGGTGGAGGGACACCTGAGTGGCTCAGTCATTGGGTGTCTGCCTTCAGCTCAGATCATGATCCCAGGGTTCTGGGATCGAGCCCTGCAGTGGGCTCCCTGCTCAGCGGGGAGCCTGCTTCTCCCTCTCCCACTTCTCCTTCTTGTGTTCCTTGTCTCGCTGTATCTCTCTCTGTCAAATAAATAAATAAAGTCTTTAAAAAAATGAAATAGAGTAGGTGGATAAAACCATCAGTCTGTGGCTCAAGCAATCCTAGATTTGAGGCTTAACCCCATCACTTCAAGCAAGCTATTTATTCTCTCTCTCTTTTTTTTAAAGATATTATTTATTTATTTATTTATTTATTTGACAGAGAGAGAGAGAGAGATCACAAGTAGGCAGAGAGGCAGGCAGAGAGAGAGGGGGAAGCAGGCTCCCCACCAAGCAGAAAGCCTGATGTGGGGCTCGATCCCAGAACCCCGGGATCGTGACCTGAGCTGAAGGCACAGGCTTTAACCCACTGAGCCACCCAGGCACCCCAATTTATTCTTTCTTCCTTAGTTTTACCACTGATGAAACAAGAATACCTACTTCATAGATTAAGGATTAAAACTGTATAATTTATGTCTGTCACTTTTAAGTGTTCAATAATAGTTAAGCACAAGACAACAGATTACTTTTACCAGATTGGACACCATCTCCCCACCAGTTAAAGCCCTTTTCAGCTAGAATCTACCTCATCATTTCTTCACAAAAATGACTAAGAGTTGCTTATAACTGATTTCATTATAGAATATACCCTTGGGAAAAGGCCTAACTTCCTATACCTTGTGTTTGTATCTGTGTTCTATTATCCCTTTTTTTTAAATAAGGGGATAATCATATCCAATTACAACCCACTTTTGTGATCTCATCTTAACTTGAACATCTGTATTTACATTGCCAAATGAATTATAATTCCCAAGGTACACAGAGAAAGCTCAGAAAATAAGAAGAGAAAGGTACAATCTTGTTACATGTACATTACATCGTCAGAACCTCATCTTACCTTCTGGAACTGCCATGCTGCAGCTCCAGCAATGTCTTTTCTCATCAGAGGGGGCAACATAAAGCCTCCTGTGATGGATGCCTATGAATGTAAACTTACTAGGAAATAGGGTCTTTGTAGACTCAGAAGGAAGAAAGGCAGTCAGGGTGATGAATCTACCAGCTAAGGAATGCCAAAGACTGCCAGCAAGCCACAGGAACTGGGAGAGCTATAAGGCAGATTCTTCCTCATAGCTTTCAGAAGGAACCAACCCTGCCAACACCTTGATCTTGGACTTACAGCTTACAGAACCATGAGACAATAAATTTATGTTGTTTAAGCCATCCAGTTTGTGACATTTTGTTACAGCAGCTGTAAGGACACTAATACAGTGATGAAGACTAGGATCCCCCAATAGTCTGTGAGGTCAGCAGAGCTGTGGGTGACTCTATTCATCCTGCCCTCTCTTTGTTGACCCTTTTTTCTCCCTTCTCAAGTTCCCATGTGCCCATCCCCTCTACCCCAGCCACCACCCTCCTGCTCTCTGTGAATTCACTTGCAAGTGCTTTCTGGTTATAACATAGTATCAGGAGATACGGGAGGAAGGCAAGAGTGAGACAGGACACCCTTACCCCTCGAATTCAGTCAGTCAGTCAACAAATAGTTTGTGTGCATCTGAAACATGGAAGCTACTCTTCCAGGTGCTGGCAATACATTCAGGAACAAAACAGAACTATATATATATATATATATATACATATATATATATGTATATATATATATATTCCTGTCCTCTCAGAGTTTATATTCTAATGAATTTATGGCCCAGAATTAAATCCAGATCTCAAATTCTTCTTTAACACCAAAGTATGAGTGAAATGTTTATTCTTAGGAAGAATAAATCCTAATTAAATCAGTATTTCTCAAAATACCTTCCAAGGATGAACTTCATCAGAATCTCTTAAGATGCTAGTCAAGCAAAGATCAACGGGCTTCACCGCAGGCTCACGCAATGAAACTCTTTGAGGGTGGGCTGCAGGAACCTTAGCATTCTTAGCAGGAATATTCTCTTTGGGCGGATCTGTCAAACTAAAAGGATTAAGTTCAAATAGTAGAGATTTGGATTATTATTATTATTATTATTATTTTTGCACAAACTGAAGTTTGAGATCTGTTGCTCAACCAAAGAGAGAAACTCTCATGGTGGTTTCAGGCACCCAGTTACAGCAATGTCTCCTCAACTTCCTATAAAGTCACCCATAGGAACTAAACTGGTAATACTGGAGCTTCCCTAACTCCTTTCAGATTCTGATCCAGAGGGGCTGCAGCGGGACCACCAGTGAGTCATGGGTTGACAGCAGTGTTTTAGAAACATAGAGCTTTAGAATAAAAGTACAAATTGGAGACATTAGAAATATTCCACACTTATGGAAAAGCATCCAGGAGTGATATATTAGCTGCTCTTATTTTTCCCCCAATTTAGTGACATTTTTTCTCACATAGATTTGACCCCTTTGCCTCTCCATTTTCTTTCTCTGCTGTATATGTCTTTAAAGCTCAGCTGTGTAAGCCTTAGGCTTGAAGGAACAAGCTTTTATCACAAGATTCATCATAAGATCTTCAAGGGTAGAGACTAAACTTGTCAACCTAGTATCCACCTCCAGCTTCTCCCCCGTATGTGCTCAGTAATTATTTACACAGTACTAGCCTGGTTAATGATATTCTGAGGGATTAGAAGGTTTTTTAATCTAAATGAGACCACATCTTGGAATCCCCTGGCCTGCAGTCAATTTTCAACTCTTCAATAAATGAGGCACCAGGTGTCAGTTCCTTTGCAGAACACCCTATAACACCCATTGATTCCCCCTAATGTCTCCTCTGCTCCCCCCACCCTAAGGACAAGAGCAGAACAGAGCAATATGGGCTGAAGAACAAGATCAGAGCTGCATACGTAAGAGATTATACCTTTTGATTTTTCTGGCTGTTGACTTCAAGTTGGTTACTACACCACTGCGATAGCATTTCAGTAGTAAATAAAAATGCAGTGTTTAGATTTTAAAAAAGTCAGTAAGCATCTCCTTTCCTTTTTATCTATAGGGCAAATTGAGGTTTGAAATTACACATCTGAAATAAATTTGGGGAAATGATAAAGGATAAAAAACTAGAATATGTCAAGTGAGTTTAAAAAAAGAAACACAAAAGCAATGTGCCTTGAAGCTATTTTCATAAAAACCTCTCATGATTTTTCTGAGAAGGAACCATGGTTGAGCAGAGAGAGGGAAGAGGCAGCGCAGATAAGACAGAACATTTGGCAGATGAGGACAGCAGAAAGAACAGGTTTTGGAGGTAGTGAGACCCTTGAGAGAATCTAGATTTTTACTCAGAATGATTGTGTAATCTTGGGCACATCATCAACCCCTCAAACATTAAAAAAAAAAACACACAATTTTTTTTTAGCAAACATTTGTGAAGACAAATAGTCATCCATATTCCCTCCCTTTTTTTTAAGATTTTATTTATTTATCTTCCCTCCCTTTTAAGTGAACTGGTGTCACACGAATTTTAAGAAAAGGAATAATACAAAATAGATGAATTGTAAACTAGTCTATTGGCACAGGAAATACACGTAATATCTGTCTTAGCAAAGATTTCAGCTAAGCAAAGTAAACAAATCCCTAATCCAGCTGAAACTCATTTGGCTATTCACATAATCATACATTAAAACAAAAAACAGAACAGAGCAAACACACACACATGCACACACGCACACAACAAAACATACCTAACACACCAGAGATATTTTTTTAAAGATTTTATTTATTTATTTGTCAGAGAGAGAGAGAGAGAGAGCACAGGCAGAAGCAGAGGGAGAAGCAGGCTCCCTGCCGAGCAAGGAGCCCGATGTGGGACTCGATCCCAGGACGCTGGGATCATGACCTGAGCCGAAGGCAGCCGCTCAACCAACTGAGCCACCCAGGCGTCCCAACACCAGAGATTTCTAAACAGGTTCTTTGTCACTCTATTTGGAAATTCAACTTAATTTGCATCTATCTCATGATTATGTCTTTTGGAAAATAGGTTGCCATTTCAATAACTTTTTTATAGATATATTTTTAGGTAATGTCTACACCTAACATGGGGCTCAAACTTACAACCTGAGATCGAGTCACAGGCTCTACCCACTGAGCCAGTCAGGTCCCTTCAAAAACCTTTGGATAACCTTATATCAGATTTCTTATGTAAACTCCAAGTTTATTATTCATTACCCTTTAGAACTCCGTGCCTTTAGGTAGAGACTTCCCTACTATTTTCACACACAAAAAGTCATCAGTGCATCCAAGCGCACTATATATTTCGATGTAGGTCTGGCAACAAAACATTGGGAAGGCCCAGCCTCAAGTTTCAAATTCAGTAGAGTAGTTTAAGCTGGTAGGTGGGGGCAATTAACAAGACAAAGAAGTTGCTCAGAACCACAGGAAATCTGCTTCAGTCCAACAATGTATTCCAGAATGTTAGCATTTGACGAAAAAATGAGAACATAGTTCTACCTTATTTCCTCCATTTCTAGTTTATCCAGCATGTTGGTAATATAAAGCATGAACAAGGGTGTATGATTATTTGCAAAGATGAATCATTACAAATTAGTTGGGAAACAGTTTTCAAAGAATTCCCCAAAATTCAGAGTTTGTAACTTGGAGTAAATGCTTAGCACTAGTCTCTCTTTGGAGCTAGCGGCCACACCATCGCCTCTGGCCAGCTGCTGGCCTGTGAGCATCGATGCCATCCCGACAGTTCCCTGAGGCACCCCAAGAGAGGGCAGCGGCTCTGCTCCCTGAGGGGAGTCTGACCCTCCCTCTCCAGTAGCAGCTGAGTCTCAGGCTCAATAAAGTCAGCACCAGCAAAAAAAAAAAAAAAAAAAAAAAAAAAAAAAAAAAAAAAAAAAAGGAAACTATGAAATATACTCCATCTTCACATGTAAAAAAGATTTTAAGCAAGATTAACTGGTTTATTATGAAGAACATTCATCTTTTGCAAATAGGTTATTGTCATTCTGAAGGCTGTATGTACAAATACGAAGTCAAAGCATACATCAGTAAAGGTAAAGGTGTTATGGTCATCGATTCCAACATAGGGAGATGAGGGGGATAACCTCACACCAGTAACCAATTCTCCAAACAGCAGCTGGATGTCCTCAATTCAAATGAATTCTGATACTATCTACCCCAAGGTCCCTACAAGACTCCCCCCTACCCTACCCCCACCACTACTGATGTAGGTGGCAAGTCCAGGCCTTTACCTCTGCTTCTGACCAACCGAGGGTCCAATGGTCCTGTTATTCAGTTTGCTTAATTTGCTAGAGCAGTTCATGGAACTCGGAGGAAATTTTACTTCCTAGATCACCAGTTTATTATAAAAGGAAAGAACTCAGAAACAGCCAGATGGAAGAGATGCACAGGGCAAAACAGAGAAGAAAGGCATGGACTTCTATGCCCTCTCCAGGTGTGCCACTCTTCACAAATCTCCACGTGTTTACAGAACCAGAAGCTCTCCAACCCCTGTTCTTTTGGGATTTTAAGGAGGCTTCATTACAAAGCCATGATTGATTAAGTTGTTGGCCATTGGTGATTGACTCAACCTCCAAACCCCCTCCTCTCCATTGAGGTCAGGGTGTTAGGAAGGAGAATTCCAACCCTCTATTCATGATTGGTTTCCCTGGCAACCAGCTCCCACCAGTGGATGCTTTCCAAAGGTTACTCCATCAACATAAACCCAGCTGTGCTAGAAAGGGGTTTGTTCTGAATAACACCTTCCACTGCTCTTTTAGCTCAGAAAATTCCAATGGTTTGGGGAGCCATAGTCCAGAAACCTGGACAAAGAACAAATCTATTTCTTATCGATCACAATATCACAACAAGAAAAAAATTCTCCAAAGGAGAGCAGAATTTGCCCCCAAAATATTCTCTTTGGCATAAGGGTTATTTTAGGCTGATTATTTCTAAGAAGCAGCAAGCAGTGAAAAAGCTCTGAAAAATTAAAAGTTACTCTTTTGTAAGAGATATTTTAATTTATTTGTAAGGGAAATCCCCATTTGTACAGGTGACTATTTCTCCATGCCAGGATCACTAAATCTCTAAAAACTAATCAACAGAGAAGGCAAAGACTTAAATCTGCATAATGACCTTATCCTTGTTTTACCTGGCTTTTCCTGGTGACCTCCCACTCCAGGACTCCCCATCCCCCAACATCTCCTTTGTCTTTAGTTAGAGATATTATTTAAAGTAGTGGCTTAGGCCACTTCTGGGAGTTACTCAATTTTCCTGGCTCTCTCCCAGGTATACAAGTTATTAAACTTTGTTTTTTCCTATTAATCTGTCTTTCTTATTACAGGGGGTGTCTCAGCTAAGAGTCCAGAAAGATAGAGGGAAAATTATTTTTCCTCCCCACACATCTTCAAAGGTCTTGCTTGTCATTTAAAATAAAATCTTCCAGAAATGTGTCAAATCAGAACTTACCTAGATTCTGCCTAAAATGCCTAATTTAAATGAAAAACTTACATCACTTGGTGTAGAAGTATTTCTTCCAGAGTTTCAATATCCCTATCTGCTTTTTATGCTGCAAGGAAAATTTAAGCATGCCCTCACTGAGGGATAGTGACAAAGTAAGAAAGACAGAACTTCCAGCTAGATCCTTGCTTGATGTTCTACTTCATTAAAAGATAAAAATCAAATAAAATATTTCCTCGTTTGTTAATATTTTATACTGACAAGCACAGAGTTCTAAAGAACTAAAAATGCCATCAGGAACCAAGTAGCTTTTTATGAATGTGAATTCTCAATAATTAAGTAGGAAACCAACAGGGTCTTAAACATGCTAATTGCCCCTTAGGCAGGGGGCAAATAGGAATTCTCATTGAATCAGAAATCAGAAAGTATTGTCAGTTTCTTCCTGGTTCAATTTTGGGAGTTTACAGTTTTACAGGAATGCATCCATTTCATCTAGGTTGCTTAACTTATTGGCATATAACTGTTGATAATAGCTTCTGATGATTGTTTCTACTTCCTTGGTGTTAGTTGTGATCTCTCCCTTTTCATTCTTAATTTTATTAATTTGAGCTTTCTCTCTTTTCTTTTGGATTAGTGTGGCCAATGGTTTATCGATCTTATTGATTCTTTCAAAAAACCAGCTTCTGGTTTCATTGATACATTCTACTGTATCTCTAGTTTCTACCTCATTCATCTCTGCTCTAACCTTGATTATTTCCCTTCTTGTGCGTGGAGTTGGTTTAATTTGTTGTTGATTCTCCAGTTCTTTAAGGTGTAGAGACAGCTGGTGTATTCTGGATTTTTCAATTTTTTTGAGGGAGGCTTGGATGGCTATGTATTTCCCCTTTAGGGACCGCCTTTGCTGTATCTCATAGGTTTTGGACCAACGTGTCTTCATTCTCATCGGTTTCCATGAATTGTTTAAGTTCTTCTTTGATCTCCTGGTTAATCCAAGCATTCTTTTTTTTTTTTTAATGTTCACCATTTTCTTTATTTTTTTTTTATATTTATTTTCAGCGTAACAGAATTCATAGTTTTACACCACACCCAGTGCTCCATGCAATGCGTGTCCTCCACAATACCCACCACCAGGCTCCCCCAACCTCCCACCCCCCGCCCCTTCAAAACCCTCAGGTTATTTTTCAGAGTCCATGGTCTCTCATGGTTCATCTCCCCCCCAATTTCCCTCAACTCCCTTCTCCTCTCCATCTCCCCATGTCCTCCGTGTTATTTGTTATGCTCCACAAATAACTGAAACCATATGATAGTTGACTCTCTCTGCTTGACTTATTTCACTCAGCATAATCTCTTCCAGT
>PISX010021528.1:0-33437 GCA_004024625.1 Mellivora capensis
GTTCCTGATTCTGAATATCATCCCATATAACAAATTTTTATAAAAGTTGATGCACATAATACAGCTTGACTTTTAATGCATCAGTCAACAGTGACCAACCATTAAAAGCCATTAGGAAACTCCCTTTTTTCCCCCCTAAGAAGCTTGCAGGTCATTTTTCCCCCAGAACTACAACAATGGAATTGAAGCATTTTTCATTACTAACTCATAATAGCCTAAATCAGCCCTTTAGGTATTTGCTGCCAGTTTAGATCTGTTACAGAGTAAATATTAAATCACTTAATTTTCTACTCAACGTGTTCGCCACTGACTATAATTTGCCTGACATAAACTGAATGTAATTTCAAGTTTATGGTACAATCAATATAACAAGAAATAGATGATATTTGCAAAAGACAGCAGAATTCATACAAATATTAATGTGCTGGTCCCTCCAGGTGTTTTGACATTTCTTATTAGGAAGCTCTCCTTTTCCATGAAGAGTGAAAAAAAAAGTCTTAAAATTCAAATAACATTTTATAGTTTGCCAAGAGCTCTCCTGACCTCTGTCTTATGTTTTCCAAAATGAATAGTAACTCTAAGAAATAGTCAAGGCAATTTCTGTTTTCTGAAAGACACTGATGCTTGAGAAAGCTAATGACTCATCCAAGGGACACAGTCGAAGAGTAGAGCTGGGCTCAGGCTTGGGTTTTCTGCCCCTCAAGGACAGTGTTCTTTTGTCTCTACTATGTTGCTTCTCAGAATATTGTGCTTCGGTATTTCTTTACCCATTAGTTTTAAGAAGCTCCACTCCAGGGCACTCAAAACACCAGCACACCCTGTCATTGTATCCACAGTTCTAACATTCTGAGGCCATCAGTCATGTGCTGGGATTTACTTTATGGTAACTGTGTCATGCAGATGGATGCCTGGAAAATTATCTCCAAGTGTCCCTGGCTACCACTTGTGTGCACTGCCCTTGGTCAAGGGGAAAGGAGGGCTTAGTGATGAATTCAAAGGGAGAAAGAAGCTGCCCTTTCTTTATCAGGAGCTCAGAACACCCCCAAGTGGTCTTCATCATCTCTGTACCTTTCTTCAGCAGCTTCTTCCAAGGGACAAATTAAATTCTTACAAGACCATCTTTAAATAAACTAGACTTGTGTTGGCTTCCTTGCATTTGCATAGAAATTAAAGGAAGACAGTATTTTTGTTACAAAAATAACTTCTTAATAACAGCTTGATATAAGCTAATTGCTTGCATGGCTTTGCAAGCAGGGGCAGGAATTATTACATGGACTGTGCACTTTGGCGTTGGGCTTGGGCATACTCAGCTGGGGCTCAGCCCCCAGGGGAGCCCCCGAGTGTTCATTTTTCCAAAGAAATGAGCTCTAGGTTCCCTTTGCACTGAATATGAGAGCAGTTAATGCCCTTCCCCAATAAATTGGTAGGATTGCCTTTAGCAATAATGATGATGATGATGGTCATAGTTCTTGCGCCCTCCTGTGTCAAACATCGGACTAACTGCTTAATACGAGAGGACACGGACTCTGAAGCTAAACTACTGAGTTTTAATCCTTCCTCCTCCACCAACTAGATATGTAACTGCGGTTCAGTTTATTATACCTCGGTTTATGCACCTGTAAAATGGGAACAATATATTCCTCTTTTAATTTCTGTTGTTGTGGGGGTAGATGAGTTGTCATACATCGAGAGCTGAGAACAGTAAGGGCACATGATCAGAACAGAATGAATGGTAGTTTTTACTGTCACTGTAATGATGATAAAAATAATGCTGGCCCCTTGAACCAACTGAGTGTCGAGAAACATATTTACCCTGACTTTACTCCTTTTTCCCAACTGCAGAAAAACTGAAGGCTTAGACAAAATTTCCATGACTTGGTCAAGGTCTAACATCTAGTAAATGGCTGAGCCAAGAGTAGAACTGACTTATTTGCCCAGGACTGTCACAGTAAGTGCTCCAATCAGCCCATATCCTAGCCAAACTGGCCAAGCAGCCTGCAGTCAAGAACTTGAAGGGAAGGGAAGTCAATGACCTTGAACGTGTCATGGAAAGGACATTGGATTTGGAATTGGGTCTTATCCTGACTCCATCTCTCACTCACTCAAGCCACTTAACTTCTCTGAGTTTCACTTTCTGTAAAAATGACCCTGATCTCACCCATTCTATAGGATTGTTCTGAGAAGGGAAGAAATATCATATTTGAGAGCATTTTGTAAATTCAAATGTCATGTAAAAAATAATTCATTAATTTTTAAGATCTTACAGATGGCTTTTATTTTTTTAAACTTATTTATTTATTGCCGTCTTTTATTAAACTGACTAAACCACCTGGTTATTTCTTGCCCCATAGATGGAAGCCAGTGGTTTCTTTAACCTACTAGTGTACAAATCAGGCTTGAAACAAAGGTTGGAAAATGTTCCAACCCATAAAAATGGGGACCACATCCCTCTCCCCTAGAAAATGTAGTTTTTTAAATCCATTAACTGAATGATGCATCCATTCACTTATTGTCTTTCCTTCTACATCCAGGCATTATGCTGGGTTATAGGAGGAAAAATGCACACAATCTTTGTCCTTAGGAAGCTAATCAACTTCATAAACAGATAATTATAACCCACTGTGTTAAGTGGAGTACTATACAATTGTACTAAGGAAACCTTTGTCTAGGAAGGGGGTATACAGAAGACTTCCTGGAAGAAATGACATCTAAGCTAAGTCTTTAAAAAAATTATTATTGGTAGCTAAGTCTATGGCTTACAGTTGCTCGATGGCCTGACTTTAGTGTTGACTCAGTCCAGAAATGACTGAAGAAAAGCAATGTCTCAGCCACGAATGTCCTTCAACAACCTATTGACTGCATGGGGCTTTTCCACTGCCAGTGTCTTGGGGCAGATGTTTGCAAACCTAGCTTATTGAACATGTGAAGTTCCTACAGTGGACCATGCTTCCTTTCCCTCTTAGAATGACCACAAATAAATACTCACCTCTATGTCCATGCCAAGGCCGAAGGTAAGAGCGAATTCCAATGGGAGTCTTGTAGGCACTAAAGCAAAATGAAGGGAGTAAAATAAAATCAGACCAGAATTCATGGGTGTGAATTTCTGCCTCTGAAGGAATAGTCTCATTACCACTCGAAAAGGTTTTGGGGTTGGAACACCTGTAGGTGTGGCTCCATAAATGTCATCTAACCTGCGGTAAAAATGGTTGTGCTTGCATCAGTTTGAGAGTTTACTGACTTCTGTAATGGCGGAGGGTTTGGACTGCTAATTAGGATGGAGGGAAAGAAAGGGCAGGCTCAGAGAGGAGCAGGAAGGATGTCGTCACAGCGCTCTACTCCGCAGCTGGGCTACGCAGAGACATTTCTGATTCCAATTTGCTTGCTTAGAACTGGATAGAAAAAAAATGGGCTGAACTTTGGACATCGCAGGCTGACTGCTGTTTGTTTATGTGACTGAGAAATGAAATGTGTCCCCTAAGGACCCCAGGTGATGGAGTGGGCGGGAAGGAGGTGGGGAGGGGGCTACTTTGGACTCAGATCTTATCATGATCATGTGGATCCTTGAACCCTATATATATGAATTATTCTCTGATTTTTTTCCCCATGGTTACGTTGTAGTGAGTAGTGTGTGGACAAACACTGTAATCATTACAAAGAAAATTAGTCACAATACCTGCTTTGAGTTAAGAGAAGTGCGCTCTGAAGGTTGCCTTGGAAATTTAGATGCGCCATCTAGTGGACAGAGTGGAGATTTCCCCATGATCAAAGTGGTCCTTCTTGGCGCTGGGAGTGGTTCATCTGGATGGATGCCTTCCTAAATACTTCCTCTCCCAGAGAATCCATTCCCCTTTCTCACGTGGTATGTGTTTGAATTTGTTTTGAAATCCATGGGTCCCTGTAAAGCTCATTCCCTTCTAGAAATCAGCTTGTCCCAGCACTCCCTTCCTGTCTGCCGAAGCCGGTTTAATTAAACTGGGTCTCGTGGGAGGGGCCGGACTTTACCAATTAGAAGACAGAGCAGACCAGGGCAAAAGGGCGGGTGTGGGCAAGGGCCAGAGAGAGTGAAGGAACCCCCAACCCCACCCCACCCCCACACACATACCCAGGGACAGAGAGAGTTTCTCTTGGACTGCAGAGGGAGGGTCATATATGGTGCTTTGGCCAGACCCTGAAAGACGCTTCACGTCTACAAGGTCTGGCACTGAATGAGGAGCCCACCGTGGGTGTAAGCAGCGACGTGGTGGGAAGAGAGCTGAGTTGCGGAGAGATAGCTTGGCGTCGTGCAAGGAGAGGCTGGAGGTAGGACACCTGTGTGCTCCGTGTGACCATGGTCCAGCCGGGAGTGGATGAGGGCCTGAGTTACATGCAGTGGGGATGCAGTGAGGAGTTTTTGAGATGGATGGACGCTGCAGGATGAGATAACCACCGAGTTATGGAACACGGCTCCCAGGGGCAGAGCTGGGAACGGGGCTGTAACCACTGCGTCTTGCTGCCTTGCCCTCGGCCGCGGCCCTAATTTGTTGGCAGGTAGAGAGTAGCAGATTGGGAGGCTCTGCCTGGTTATCTCCATTTTCTTAATGAGGAGGAGGGGAATAGAGTGCCATCAGGAGCTTGAGGGATGGCTTGGAAGGGGGATCTGAGAAGTGAAAGCCTGGCTGAAGACCAGAGATCCCAAAGCTTGGGCTCAACACTGCCCAATGATGTGGGTATCTGTCCGGTAGGGTTGTGCCATTTTCCCTGGCTACACGGGGGTGCCAAAGCAGTGGGATAAGGTAAGGTTTGCGGGAGGCCAGAGAGGGAGAAAACATAACCCCATCCCCATCAGCCCTGTCCTTTAAAAACAAACCATTGACTGTAGTCAGCACTTTGAGATGTGGTAGCTTTGTGGTTAAGAGCTCCTTCCCTCCTTGTCTACCTGCAAGGCAGTCCTTTAATCTGCAACCTTCCGTTTTTTCATCTGGAAAGCAGAGATAGTAACGATGTATGCATGCCCTACAGAGAGTGTGATACAATGTGATCCTTTATACAAGGAGCTTGGCAGAGAGCCTAGCACACTGCTGGTGCTAAATTGAAAGTAGCCATTGTTTGTGGGGGTGGGGGGGGGGATGAGCATCTTTCAGAACAGTCCATGTATGGTCTATAAAGAGTAAAGAACTTACAGCATCACTCCAGAATTTAACATTTATTCTGCCACTTGGCCCTCTGGGTTAGGACGGAGTTCGTGGTTGGTGGTCCTACCATGCCCCCTCCGTTTCTGGTGTTTGACTTGAATGATGACAAGGAGACCTCGCTCATTCGAATGTATACAGGCTACATGTATCTCATTGACTCTCTTTGCTCAGCAGCTAGGCATTTTTGCACTGAGGCAATCTACAGAACCAAAATATGATATTCAATCTTGGCTAATTTGGTAGTTAAATAACAAATTTCTTTAGGTTTTTCGTGGAGGACAAAAACAACAACAACAAAGAAAAACCTTTTCACTTCTTTCTACATGTGCCTGTTTGCATGGGAGAAGGAATTACTATAATGAATTCGAGATTTTAAAACACCCACATGGAGGGGCATCTGGGTGGCTCAGTCGGTTAAGCGGCTGCCTTCAGCTCAGGTCATGATCCTGGGGTCCAGGGATGGAGCCCTGCATCGGGGTCTCTGATCAGCAGAAAGCCTGCTTCTCCTTCTCCCTCTGCCTGCCACTTTATCTACTTGTACTCTCTCTCTAACCCTCTGTCAAATAAATAAATAAAATCTTAAAAAAACACACACACACACAACCCACCCACATGGGAAGATAGCTAACATCCTCCCGAAGAGGTATGAGTCAGACCCTGGGAGATGAGAAGTGGTTTGTATAAATTATGTACACAGAAAAAATACTAGGAAAGGCAACAAACAGAGAAATGAAGCCACATACCAGCATGAAAACTGCAAGGCACTCTGGGGACCCTGCTGGGGACAGGGAGTTTGTAACTCTGTTTGAAATCGACATATTCCTGCCAAAGAAAGGGCACAGGTGTTGCCCTATAGTGTATCCACCCTTCATGACTCCTGGGAATCATTTTGATTTATACTTTTCTGCTTCCGGTGGTTTTTCTGGGGGCCACATTTTGGAAAAAGCTTATAGTTCTAAAACCACTCGACCCCCTCCTCCTGATTGCTGGAGTGTCTGGGAGAAGTTAGAGTTGAAAAATCTCAATGTCACAGCACTCTGGGTCCACTCCCCATATACAGGAAATACTTGTAGGGATTTTTAAAGGCCATTTTAAGAACAATCAAAAGAAGTTTCAGGAGAAAATAAGTATTGAAACTGCGCAAGCTAAAAATCTCAATAGAAGACAAAGTGAAAGATGTGGTGGGGGGCTGGAAATAAATCCCAGAAAAGCTACAATTCATCAGGACTGAAGGAAAGGCCTTTTCTGTTGGCTCATGGGTCACTGGTTTGTGAAACAAGAAACAAAAAGAGAGTGAAATCTGGAGCCAGACACAGCACCCTGGCCTGCTGCCTGGAACTTTGCCCACATGGGAGGGGGAGTGTGATGTGGGGCTCCCAATGGCAGGGGAACGAAGCCACCCATTCATCAAAAGGCTCTGATTCAGTCTTGCTTCGCCTTTCCCCCATCATTCCTCCCACCACTTAAGGAACCTTTTAAAATAGCATTTTCCTACCTGCTCCTCCCGGTGAAATTTTCATCGCACGTATGTACTGTACAGCTCTTTATGTCCTGTGGCCCTTTGGAGGGCCACAAGCCATTGGCATCTCTAAGATTTGTGCCTTCCAAGAATGCCTTTCTTCACCCTTTGGGAGTGCTAGTGTCCTCGGGACTTCCTACATGCCTGGCACTGGCACACAGTGCTCTACCTCGTCTGTCATTCCCATTCAGCACGAGAGGCTTAGAAGGCTCCAGTAGCTTGTTCCAGGACAAAAAGGAGTCTCACAGCCTATTCCGTTAATTGCTATACCCCTGCTCATGTCAGGATCTCCTGTGACCGGCCCAAACCACCATGCCCTCCTGCCTTCATGGCTGGCATGCAGAAGTCAGGTCCCTGTAGGCAGGGTTCGCGGGACCATCACTAGTGCCCAGGGGCCCCTTTTGTGAGCACCTTTCTCGGGGTTAAGGGCAGTGGTTGTAAAAACTGATGCAGACAGTGGTCCCCAGGTCCTGAGCACTGACTCTCTCTGTTCTGGATGGCAGAAGATGATGGGGAGTGAGGTCCCAGACACACCCCCAAGGAGAAGAGTGCGGTAAAGCCTTCAAGTCACCCGGCCACCAAGGAGGAGGCAGCAGTGTGGCCAGAGCACAGACAAGCTGGGGCGTCATGAGAGGTGGAGCTGGGGGCGTGGGAAATGGGCCTCTGCCTGTCACTCCCTCTTGCACCCTCCACACATCCAGATGGGAAGATGTAGCTAATAGATGCTGGGCACAGAAGACATGGACTCTCACCAGCCAGGTAATCTGTCTGTGGCAGGGCCTGGGCATTGCTATTATTATTACTATTATTATTATTATTATTATTTAATTTCCTGGGAGATTCTGATTGCAGCTAGGGTTAGGAGTCTCCAAACCAGACCAAATTTTTTCCTTTGCTGGAAAGTCTGATGTATTCCCATCTGCCGTGGTGGCTCACTTCAGGGATCCTTATGGTCACAGTGGTAAAGGACATAGAGGAAAGACTCTGAGGGAAGTGACACAATCATAAATACTTTTGACTACAAATAACAAAAATCCTGGCCAGAGTGATGCAAACAAACACGAGTGTATTTACTTATTGTTCCACTTACTGGAAAGTCTGACTGTAGGCAGTGTCTGGCACTGGTTCCAGTCACTCAAACAACATCAGCACCAAAGTGTCTAGAATTCTCAGGGGCGCCTGTGTGGCTCAGTGGGTTAAGCCTCTGCCTTCGGCTCAGGTCATGATCCCAGGGTCCTGGGATTGAGCCCCACATCAGGCTCTCTGCTCAGCAGGGAGCCTGCTTCCCCCTCTCTCTCTGCCTGCCTCTCTGCCTACTTGTGATCTCTCTGTCAAATAAATAAATAAAATCTTTTAAAAAAAAGTGTCTAGAATTCTCTTGGTTTTAATTTCATGGTTGCAAGACCGTTGCTGCAGCTCCAGCCATCACATCTATATTTCAGCAGAGAAAAAGAAAAGCACCTACAGAAAACTTACTACTTATATCTAATTGGTTACAACTGTGTCATGTGCTACCCTCAGCAATAAGAGAAGGGGATTGAGGATTCATTTGGCTGACCTTGTACATCACAGAGAGGGGTAGTATCTTTAGTTTTCAAAGGCTCTCTTGGTGATTCTGATGTGCTGCTCTCCAAGTGTGTCCTGTGAACTAGGAGTCATTGATCTTCTAGAGCTATAGCCGCAATGAAGGGCAGTTTTGCCCCCTGCCCTGGCTGGAGAGTAACGCTTGACAATGTCTAGAGGCATTCTGATTTATGACTGCAGGGGTGATACTGGCCAGCATCCTCTAGACAGCCCTACATCACAAGGAATTTTGTGGTCCAAAATAGCGATATGGTGGAGGCTAAGAAACCCTGGACTGGACCATCACAGAGACTTCCTGCTCAGTGTCTCCCTCTAGAGCTCTATGTCATGAAACACCCAGCCTTAACACCAGAGGCTTTGGAAGCACTGCTCCAATCCAGATGACCTCTATGTGTTTACCAAGGTGAGGAGCCAAGCGTGTAGATCTCTTCATCCTAAAGCCCTAAAGCAAAGAAATCTTTACAATAATCATAATAATTCTCCATACTCCACTTGCATGGTTTCAGGTTTGGGAAGCTCCTACCCTTTTTTTCACTTCCACATCCTACCCCCCCTCTTTTTAACTGAGATGTAAGTTACATAATTTTTTTCTTTTTGAGAGAGTGCATTGCATGAGCACATGTATGTGCACAGCGGTGGGAAGGTGAGAGGGAGAGAGAGAGAGAGAGAGAGAATCTTAAGCAGGCTTCATGCTCAGCACATAGCCCCATGCAGGTCTCGATCTCACGAGTCTGAGATCATGACCTGAATCTGATCTGAGATCAGAAATCAAGAGTCACTTAACTGACTGAGCCACCCAGGTGCCCCAAGTTATACAATTTTTAAGTGTACAACTCCATGACTTTGAGTAACTATAACCATGCAGCTACGACTTGGTTCAAGATATAGAACATTCCCATCACCCCAGAAAACTGCCCTGGGGCCTTCTTAGTCATTTTCACCTCTGAAAGGTAAACTCTATTCTGACTTCTTTACCCAAGTATATATGTACCACCATTTATTTTTCCATCCTCCCGTCAAAAGACATTTAAATTGTTTCCAATTGGGGGCCATTGTTTTTGTTTGTTTGGTTTGGTTTGGTTTTTTGATCAACATATGTTCTGAGTTTTCTAGGGCACATACCTAGGATCTGGGTATAGTTGGGTATCTAAGGTAAGTTATGTTTAACTTTAGTATAAAATGCCGAACATTTTTCCAGAGGGGTTGGTCCAAATCACAAAGCCATATCAAAAAATGTTCCAATTGTGCTATGCGCTTGTCAACACCTGGTATTGTCTTCTTAATTTCCATTCTGGTGGGTGTATAGTCCTGTCCAGTTGAGGGTTTTAATTGGTTTTTCCTAATAAGTAATGATATTGAGCACCTTTTATTTGCTTATTACCTATCTTTTGTGAGGAACTTGAAGTTTTTTTGGTCTATTTTTTAATTAGGTTTTTTGGTCTTTTTTCTTATTGATTACTAAGAATCCTTTATATATTCTAAAAAAACACCCCATTGGCTCAGAAATATTGTTTAGAATTTCGAGAATTACTGCTGAAATGTCTTGCTCTTTTTCCCTTTGGAAATCAGAAAATATTTGCAAATACAAAGAACGGAAGCACGGAAATTCAATGTGGTCTCTTGCTGCCAAATACTTAATTCTCTTGTTGTATTATAAATGGGAAGTTTGCCCTTTGGCAGGGCAGTAAGGGCTCATGGTTTATATTGGGATTTTGATATAATATAAGATACTCCCTGTATCTCATTACCACTCTTTGTGATATCATCTTTTAGATTTTGATGTGTAGGAAAAAGAAAGCTTAAGAGGGAAAAATCATCAATAAAATACATATCTTGAATAATTTCTTGGTTCAGAAAGGCTAACTAACAGTTATTCAAGATATGTATTTTCATAGAGCTGATTTTAAATAGCCTTTTAAAACAACAGCAGCCACTGATCCTCTTCTCTGTACCAAATGCTTGGCTGGGTACGTTACATACTTTACCCCATTTAAGTCCACAACAGTTCTGCAATGTAAAAATGAGGAAACAGAACCACAGAGAAGTTGGAAATGTACCCCAGGCAAAGCTGGGTTTCCAAATTCAAAGTTCATGCCCCCGGAAAGAAAGATTACACCTTTATATAGAATGAAGCTGAGAGTAAGCTTGAACACAATTAAAATTTAAAACAATTTAAAATTTAAAACAATATAAAACATATAAAACAAAACAAAAAAAAACAATGTAAAACAAAACAATTTAAAAATGTAAAACAATATAAAATTAAAAACAATTTTATATCTATCCTGCCTGGGTATTGTCCTATGAACTTCCCTTTCCAGCAGAGTGACTTGGAGTCTGTGTGCTGAGATCCATGTTTAGGAGCCTCTTGAACTTGCAAGTCAACTCTGAGAGTGACAGCTCCATGCACGGAGAGTACAGATGCTTATCTAAGACTTTCCACGTGGGGCTGGGCGAGGGCTGCCCAGGCGACAGAGTGAAAGGAATGGAAGGCAGCCTCTCGGCCCAGACATCAGCTCCTGGTGAATCTGCAGTTGTCTCTCCCCTCAGGGCCTAGGCACCTAGGTAGGCATTTCTCTCCAAAGACCAACTGTCATTAGGAACTACAATCTTCCTGCCAGTTTGTTATCATGATCATAAAGCAAGTTTTGTGCCTCCAAACTCTTTCCCTGGGGGAAATGAAATTCAAACGAAGGTCACAGATAATTATAATTTCTGGCCCCATTAAACTGTATTTCCCTGTCTTCTGCAACAGAGGAAGAAATTGGTTCAGATCACTTATGCAAAGGGAAGAAAACAGAAGGTCCCAATAACGCTATTCAAATGACTGATGGGGGAGCTTTAAGATATGGTCTACTCAACCCTTAAGATTTAAATGGATTTTTCACTACAAGGAAAATATATATATATGCCAACTCTAGGTCGTGCTCATTAAAAGTTACTCAGAAGTGACTAGTGCTTTATCTGCAGTGCATAGATCACTTGAACCCGATGGGATGTGGAAATTAGAATTGAAATGGCATCCTAACTTTCTCATGTGGATGGATCGATGGCCCAGGATAAATCCTGGGCTCCGTATTTTATTTAAGTGTAGCAACTATTTCTTAACGCACAGAGGTCCTTCTGATGTCTTCTGAGTGATAGGTAAAAATAATTCTAGCACCTCCAGCACCTCCAGCACCTCTCCAACTTCATCTGCTGCCCTTGCCCACTCTGCTCCAGCCCATTGCCTCCTCTCTTCATCCAACATGGCAGCTTCAGGCCCATGTTCCAGCTTCAGGCCCCAGGCACACCAGCTCTCTCCTCTGCCTGGGAACACTCTTCCTTCAGAAATCTAAGATCTTGCTCCAGTCTCGCCTTCTCAATGAGCCCACCCTGATCACCCTCATTAAAATCACCATCTGCCTCCACCCGCCCATGCCTCTGACTCCTTTGATTCTTCTCTATTTATTGTCTTCTCAATCTCTCCCAACTTCTTGGTTTCTTGTCTCTTTCTCCCTCTAGAATGGGACTTGGAAGATCTCTTACCAAATGCATTATATATACATGACTCTTAACCTATAGATTCCAATATTTTAATACAACATATTCTCTTCTACCAATATTATACCTTACCTGTTTTGGTTACTGATGTATCCCAAATGCTTAGAATAAGGGTGGGCCTGGCCCATAGGAGGCATTATTCAAATTATTGTTTGGGTTGTTTTTCTTTTAGTTTCATGTTGACTCCTAACCAGCCTGGAGACTTTAAGCAAAGCCATTACTCTGTTAGAGCCTGAGTTGTTGTTTTTTTTTAATTTGTATGTGGGGATAATAGTAAGACCAACAATGTGGGTTGTGAAGCAGATTAAATGAGATCATGTGTGTTCAGAATTGTGCATAATGTTGATGAAAAGAGAATTTGCTGTATTAAATACCAGATTTTAAAGGCTGAGAGTAAAGTATATATTATGTGTTTGGTAAGAGATCTTCTACAGGTAAATGCACTGGGGATATTTTGTACTTTGTGGTTTATTGGTAGAAACAGGTGTATGTAACATCAGCATGAGGTGGGAGACACAGACAGGACGAGGAGGTGGAGACTGGGGAGTGATCCAGGATGGAAGAAGCCACTAGAGCAGAAGACCCCACTAGAGCTGGCCTTGTCAGCCCCCACTCTTGGTTACCCTCCTCACACGGGTCTCTCCCTAGGTTACTGATGTTATCGTGAGAAGTGAAAGTCACAAGAAAATGAGGCACAGAGTAATCAGGGCCCGAGCATCCCATGGCTGAGAGAGCTCCATGTTGAGGAAAAGATGGGTGAACCTGGGTGGGCTTTGGGTCAAGGACCTTTACTGGAAGCACATGGGAAAGGGTCTCATGGTCAATTCAAGGGCTGTCCTGAGACCCCATGAGAAGCATCTTGGGCGGGGTCCTGCGTCCTGCCAGAGTGTCCTGAGTTCAGCACAGAGAACTCAGATGTTCATGGGGACACCTGTTGCCCTTCCTCCTGGTTGCCGCCCCTGCATTGAAGAAGCTCGGCCTTTGTGCCTTTGTCAGCATGCTGAAGTGATTGACATCGGTGTCTCTGGTGCTCTCTCTACCTTTTCTATGGCTCCAGAGTTGAGAGTAAACTTACCCCAGAGGGCACCGGTAAGGGAGTACATGAAAAAGGTTCTGGAAACAATAAAGGGATGTATGGGTGCCAGTTGCTCTTGTTTCCCACCTGGGCATCTTGTTAGCTGTTCTCTTCCTCTACTGGGATGGCAGAGCTTCATTAGACCATGGACTATCAAAATAAGAGGGACCCGTAGAGATGATCTGATCATTCATTTTCTGCACATCTCATCTGTGGCGGACTTGGGGCTCAGCACTTGTTACACAAGAAATGAATAGTGTCCTCCTTGAGTTTGCAGTCCAGGGAAAAGAATAACAGGTAAAAAGCATGCAATCCAGCAGGTTGTGCCCTGCATTAGAGCCCACAGGGTGTTGTGGGGCATAGACGACGTGTATTCAGTGGAGGGGGCTGGGTGACAGTTAGTGGGAGTGATGCTGTTCTGAGGCTAAGTAAGAGTTACCAGGTAGAGAAGAGAAAAGGAGGCATTTCAGGCAGAGGGAGGAGGAGGGATGGGGACACGGAAGGCCGTTTGTCTAAGGGACTGCCAGCAGTTTGGGCCGGCTGGAACGAAGGGTACGTGTGGGCAAAGAGTCCAAGAAGGAATCTGGGCAGGTTGGCAAATAACACAAAACCTCACGTCTCAAGAGAATGGGTGTGAGCTTGATCGTGAAAGCAGAGACTTCCATGGACGTATTTTAAGGTAGAAATGATGAGCCTGGGTTGGTTTTTATAAAGATTATTCAGCCCGCAATGTGGATCCAGGGATCAGCTTGGGCAGGAAGCAATAATTCAAGCAAGGAATTAGAGGCAGTCAGTACTAGAGCGACGCAATAATGTTCTGACAGTGGGTTTGCCGAGGAATAGACAAAGCACAAGATAGTCACAAAATAGAAGGCCTGGGCTCTTCTACCCTCCAGGTTTCTGCGAGGAAGGAGTTCTCCCGAAGCACACTTGGGGACTTTTATACCTCTTGCACTCTATCCCTTCTTCAGGGAGTTAGTGACACTGAACTGGTGTTTGCGGGAAGAATAACTAAACCTGGCATGCTCAGTTCAGCTCAGCTCCGCCCTCCTCCCTGGGGAGTGAGCCGGTCCGCTGAGAACACCAGTGCTTCTCTGCGTCTCCATGCCTTCACTCTCACCCGGACTCACGATGTCCTGCCCTTCTGCTAGGACTGAATGAGCGACCCTAATTGTGAGGTTCGGTATTTTCAAGTCTACTTGGTCCACAGACCTGAAGATATGGCTTCCGCTGAGTCTCTCCCTGAAGAAAAGGTCACATTTTCACGACATCTGCTATTCTTTGTTTGATACCTCCATTGTTCAGACCCCTGGGCCAGCAGAGTGCTGTCCTCCCCTGGCCATCCTCGAATGGCCCAACACAGGCAGTGACTGAAGGAGATGGTGAGTGAGAGGCCACATCTGTACATGGCTCCCAGCTTCTGCTTGGGGTTTCTGTGAGGAAGGGTGGGGAGGCATGACCCTGGGTTGGGAGAGGGAGGAGAGGGTTTTGAGGGAGAGGATGATGGTTCAGGGTTTGGCCACAGTGAATTCAAAGTGTCTGTGGACCAACAAAACAGCCAGGCTCCTTCCACAGTCCCTTTCATCACGATAGAGGCATCCCCACCTCTGTGCACCCCCATACTGACCCCTGCCCGCATCTCATCACATGCCTCAGAAGGTGCACCTGCTTACCTGGCTGCATTTTGTCTTTGATTTCCCTTTGATTTAAATCTCTCCACGTGCAGGGCTGGATCTGTTCTGGGCACCAGCACTTAATCAATCATACTTGTTCAGTGAAGGAAAAGAATTCCATTAACGTAACCCCACCAACATGTTAGCTCTGATGTGTCTCATCACCCTGGGGAAGTTAGCAATGTCAGGGTCATACAGGTGGGGCTTGATCTGAGGGACGGTATCTCCTCTGACGTTCTAGAGTCTCTCCTCCAATCAGACCGCACTCTTCCCCCTACTCCCCACCATTTCTGTGCTCAGGGTTTTGAAATCAGAGTCCATAGTTTAATACAAACGTGGCTACTGTCCCCAACCTGTGCTGCCCCAGAAGTGCTGTCCCAAGCCCCCCTAGTCCTTGTCAGCAGTCTCTGGAATGTGTCAGTGGCTGCGGTCTGTGTTGCCAGATGCTGAAGGTTTGGGCACAACGGACAGGCACCGACACCGGGAGAGGGAACGTGCTCTGCTAACGGCAGGGAGGGCATCATCAGCAAATTGCTCAACTTTCTGAGGCTCGGATCAATGCAGCAGCAGACCCTGAAAGACAGTGCAGAGATACCCAGACATCCGGGGCAGAGAGGAGCACATCGTGGTAGAGAAGCTCTGCCAGTTTATTTATTTTCTTTAAGATTTTATTCATTATTTATTTGAGAGAGAGAGGGAGAGAGACAGAGGAGAGGACCAGAGAGAGAGAGAGAGAGACAAGCAGACCATGCTGAGCACAGAGCCTGAGGCGGGGCTCGATCCCAGGACCCTGAGATCATCACCTGAGCCAAAAATCAAGAGTCAGATGCTTAACTGACTGAGCCACCAGATGCCCTCATAGTCACAGTTTAATACTCATAAAAGCAATTTTGCTATTTTGCTACTGTTATCCAGACCAAGAAACGGGATTTTGCCTACGCCCCCACCCCACAAACCCTTTTTCTAATCACAGTCGATATGTTGATTTTCATAGTAATCATTTCCCTGGCCTTCTTTATAGTTTTAGCACCTGTGTGTCTCTAGACCATATGCTTAATTTTCTTGTTTTAGAATTTTGTATGAATGGGGTCCCACTACATATGGTCTCTGTGATGTATCCTTCACTCAATATTGTCTGTGAAACTCATTCACGCAGATGTGTCTAGTAATCTATTCCCATGATGCTGTAGTATTACAGCACGTGTCCATGATGTAACTGACCCATTCTACCACCCAGGGGTTGATGGGCATTCAGGCTGTTGACATTCTGCTACTGGGCTCATTCTTGCTCGTGTACTCTGGCATACTCAGGCAGGAGGTTCTCTGGGGTATATGTCTTGGTGGTAAAGTTTCTGGATCATTAAGTATGTGTTCTCAAATTTAACAGGAATGCCAAACTCTCTTCCAAAGTGGATGTATCCATTCACAGTCTCACCATTGGTGGGCTTGGGACATTTCAACGTACCCTAAAGTTCTACCTGCAGGGTCTCCAAGATAGCTTTCATTGCTTACAAACAGGGAGCTAGTCCTTGGAGCTGGCCTCGACTCCCGGAAAGCGGCCTTTGATTTCTTGCTGTTAGAACTTAATCCCACCCCCGACCGCCCCAGAGGATGGAAGAGCATCGCACATTATTTGTTAATCAAAGTATCATTCACCTAATTTGAAAAGCCAAAAGGGCAATTTAACCGCTGTTACATAGATACTTTCCCCTGTAAAGTTAAATACAGAGATATGTTCATAACAAGAAGATAAATAGAAAAGTGAATGCCTCAAAGAGTACTACAGTTTCTTTCTTGGGCGTGTACCTTTGTGGAGGAAAAGAGGGAGTAATAATACATTCCATTCAGGGTCTCCATTAAACACTTACTGGTACTCTACTTGTAATAGGATAAGAGAAGCAAAAAGCATATCCTCAGAAATTCAGTCCTGTATCTGTTCAGGGAATTTTTTCCAAGAGAAGCTACAGCTTTTTTTGGACCCTTTTATACAGAGCATGGTCAGAATCAAAGACCTTACATATTAGAAGAGCTCCAGAGAATTCCATTACTGTTCTTTCTTCAGGTAAACAAACCCAGCTAGCTGTCTGCTTTACCACCTCTCCCCAGTGCCCAGCCTAGGCCTTGCATACAATGAGCGCTCAATAAAATTTGAATGAATAGTTAAAGAAATTCTTACAACCTTGAGCTGAAGAGAAATTTACCAAAACAGAGAAACACAATTTTGGAGGGGGGAGGGGCTGTTTTTTAAGACTCAGTTCTTTGCATTCCTGCCCCCACCAAAAAATGTAAGTCTCTAGGAATCAGACCAAATCACTTCTGTAGAGAAACGTTACTTCAAGGCCTAATCACCATCCTTCTAAAGAGCTATCCTTAAATTCAGTTACCCAAAGCATCAGGAGATGCTTCACGTCTCCCATGACCCTTGCCAGCCTGTTAGTAGGTAAACCTTCTCCCACAGGAGCCCTGAAGTTACTGTTATACCCAAGTTTTCGAATCTGAGAGACCACCAAGGAGCCAACACTGATGCAATCACACGAGGGTTTTTTTAACAAGCTTAAGCTTGGGCCCAAGTATACCTGACACAGCAGAGTAGGGACTTGCACCGACCCCCAGCTTAGTTAAGGCAGGGGTATTTATGGGTTCCTGTTACTAAAGCAGGTTTCTGGAACCAAAGCAGGGTGGGGGTCTCTGGAACTAAAGCAGGGTGGGGGAAAGTTCAGCCCTTGGGCACAGGGTTCTGAGATGGCTGCCGGAGCTAAGATGGCTGTACTGATGCTAAGGCTAAACCTGAGGTGGGATGGCCTTGATTTTTCTCAGCCTCCACAGTTACCACCTGGAGGCTGGTGACATCAGGGAGTCAGTCTCTCTCTGGACTGCAGAATACCTTCCCACGTGGAGGTCCACACTGTGGGAGGGATCACGATGGAGCTTTTACCAACCATAACAAGAAGCTGATGACAATGAAAGAAGCTCTCTGCCCACCGGGCAGTAAATCCTCCCCCCTAAATATATTTCTGACAGAACAGGACCCCGTGACATCCCAGGGCTGTGAGCCTACAGATTCAATCAGAGGAAATGTCTTGTTGGTTGATACCACGGTACTCAGATAATGGACCAGGCAGGGGCCAGTAATGAAATACTTGGGCTAATTAGGGGAGGACCAGTGAACTGAATGCAGAGGAAAAGCTGCTACAAAAGCCATTGTGGAGAAGGGATAGGTAAGGACCACACTGAAGTTCTATCATTCTGGGTAATGACTCATCCACTGACTCAATGAGCCAGCCTCAGAAACACCAGAGGCCTGGAAACTTCCCAAGGACAGTTTGTAATCCAAAATCTAATGGCCCAGGAGAGGATTTGGGGGTGGGGGGAGCGGTGGAGGCAGTATTCCAGAAACGCGTTTTGTATTTTGCATTTGGGTACCCCTAAGGTCTGACTTGAAAATAGAATGGTCAGATTTTTAGGGGTGGGGGTAGCCATCGGGAAAAAGATATACACTGAACATGGATTTTTAGAAATAAGGTCCCAGTGGGGGCTCTTTGATCCAAAGGGTCACAGTCTGAATGATCCCATGTTCTATAGGGACTTGAATGGGGATGTATTTCTCGACTTCAAGGATTGTGAAGATAACAGCCCACCTCCTGCTTCACCCTATCTCCCCTCCCCCCTACCAAAATGCATTATTTTTATTTTATAATTTATTAGGTGTTAGGGGTTCTTCATTTTATTATCACTGGTGTTTTTCCCACTAGAAGAGCATTCCCGAATTCTCATCCTTCCCACAGTGCCTCAGCCTGGCCTGGCGGTCCCACTTGGAGTGCTCGTTCCTCTTGTCACTTGCAGTGTTAAAGGACGTCATTGCCTATCTAAACCAAAAACAAAACCTGCCAATTCCTTTACTCCCCCACACTTCCCCCATCTCATTTCTCTCTCCTAAAGTCATCTCTCTTGGCAGTAGCCATTCAGCAGTTCGACACATCAATGGAGTTTTTCATTTCTATACTTCGATTTGTCGTGCCCGGGATCTCCCACTGTTTCTGACTTATAAGGGCTCATTCTTTTTTCACGTTTCAGATAGGCCTCCTTTCCTGTTTGAAGATATTTATTGGGCGTATTTTCAAGTTCTCCACTAGCGGCTTCTCACTATGGCCTCTCAGGAGGCATGTGTAGAGCAGAAGTCTCATTATTCCTCCCCCCGCACCCCCATCCTGCATGCTCCCTCAGGAATTTCAGTCGGTGTAAAGAATCCTGTGTACTTGAGGGAGAGGCACGCGCTAGCCCATGGGATGGGGAACAGCCTGCAAGCGGGACCAGCTCTGAAACTGCACTTCAAAATCAACCACTCCCGGTGTGCTTGCTGCCCCTACCTCCCATCCCTGACCCCTACCTCCCCAGACTCTACCCCTCAGAGAACCTTGGTAACTTCTCTTTTCCAAAAACTCTGTTTACTTTTGTGACTCTGGGGGATTTAAGGGAGACATATTGAGGGGCTGAACAGCCTCCCTACATGAACCATCCCAAGGGATTCTAGCTCCGTCCCAAAGTTGCCTGATTGCCCCTGGTGAGCGTTGGACCGGGGAGGTGATTTGTGACCGAATCAACAAAGATCAGTGGTCCACTGAGGTCAGGGTGGGGGAAAGGTAAAGTATACTCAGCCAGCCCTGCCAAACATACCTCCCCGCCACAGCCCTTGGCTTCTTCTGATGTCGGCTGTCCTTTTCCTTCCATGCAGAGACTCAACCACCTTCTGTCTTCCTGTGGATAATTCATGGTTTTGATGTTAAGTCTGGGGTACATCTACGGGTTTCTGGCTTTTTTTTTTTCTAAAGTCTGCAAAATTGGGTTTGAGGAAGGGTGACAACGTGCTTATGTTAATTTCCCATTGCATGGAATTGAAATTTCCTCTAAAGATTATGTGTATCCACGATTGTGGAAACCATGAGGGTTATAGTTCCATTAAATGCAAAATACCTAGCACATAGTAGGTTCTCACTAAACATATCTTCAATAAATGGATAAATTCATTCAAAGGTATTTTACATGCTATGCAAAACCATGCTTTTATTTTAACTTTTATCTTTCTGCTTTGCTTGAGAAAAATTATATTGCTTCAGGTAGCCTAAAAAAGGAGAGTGATTGCACTTTAATAACCTAATTACAAGGAAAGCCCCTAAACAGAGTAAATAGTGCATAACAGATATGAGGCTGGGAGAGCTTTCCAATTAAGTTTACATTTTTTCTCCCATACCCAAGCTTCTCCGGCTCTGGGATCCATTTCTGGGCTGCATATCATTACATGAATACAGCTAGGCTTTCAACATTCATTAGAGCTATTATTCCCCTTTATACAGCTCCTTCTTCAGAAGAGCTCAGAATGTTTTACAAGAGCCTACAGAATGGACATCAATTCTTTCAGTCTCACATGAAGGTAGAAAACACTGAAGAAGAAACACTTAGGAACTCTTGCTACTGCTGCGTCCCCCTTCAAGGGGGAAGGAGGAGTGAGAGAAAGGGTGTGTGCTTGCACAAGCAGGGGGAGGGGCAGAGAGAGAATCTTAAGCAGACTCCTCGGTGAGTATGGAGCCAGACATGGGGCTCGATCCATGACCCTGAGATCATGGCCTGGTTGGAAATCAGAAGTCTGACACCCAATGGACTGAGCCACTCAGATGCTCTCCATGCTCTCCTCTTAATGAGTGTTTCACTAGGGCAATCCTGGACCCACTTCTCTCTCTCCTAACTGCCCCTCCATGTTATAGTTTCCTAAAAAAACCATGTGTCCTTTGCTGAGGAGCCTAGAAATGTCCATCAGTATTTCCCCTCCTACCTCTTTGCGCAAAAGCATCTCTATGTGCATGTCCATCCACCTTTTTTTTTTTAAACTGGTCACAAAGGGACAGAGAGTCCCTTTCTATCTCCTCCAGTATCCTCTCCTTCCCTACCTCTTCCTTCTTCTGTTGGTGCTTTGGCTGCCTCTTTTTCTCCCTCCCCCTTCTTTTTGCTAATAAACATCTTATTTATCCATCACTTAATGGGTGCCTTGCACAATGTGAAGCTGAGCATTTCATGAATTATTTCATTACCAATAAAACATATGGTATCATCCCTATTTTACAGAAGAAACTTTCCAGGCTCAGAAAAGTCAAGTCACTTGGGCAAGACGGCACAGGTTACAGCTGGTAAGATCTCATTCGCTCCTTTCCCTTGGTCTTGAAACATGACATACTTTGGCTGTAAGTAACTAAGAAAATAAATACATGACCTCCTTTGAGGCCTTGATCTATTCCTCTCCTTTCTTCCACTGCTAATGTATCTGTCAAGCAGCTGGGTATCTGTACTTCTATTTTTCCAGTTTCCTAACCTGCCTTAAGTCCTTGCATTTCTGGATTCTCCCCTGCCATTCTGCCATTCTTACCAACAGCCACCTTCGCTCTCAACAAATGTTCTTTATGATTCTTCTTGACTTCTCTATAGCTGTTGATGCTGCCAGTGGTTCTGTCTTTGAAATCCCAGATGCCAGTCAGTGTGGCTTAGGAAGCAGATTTGTGTGGTCATTCAGATATGCTGTGAGATGGGGCTGTCCTGGACAGATGGCCATAGCCCTAATGGATTCATGCTAAGCCTATAGCCAGAAATGTTAATTTCCTTAGAGGATGAAGAGATAATGAATTATCTCTAGAGTGAGAAGAATCCTTTATAGGTTTAAGTCTATTTTTACAGGAGAATAAATTATTTACTTTTCCTGAATGGTATCTAAGCATTTGAGGTGACCCTACATGTATAAATAATAAATTCTAAGAGCCTAGATAACTAAGTAATATTTATATTTTCAACAACATTTAAGTAACCCTGAGAATACTACAAGGATTTTATGTCTTCAGGGAATGAACGTGGGTGTGGATAGGAGCAATTCCCCTTTTTATGGAATGGTTGAGTAGAAAAATGGATCTCCTGGGAGATATTTTATGTATAATTTTACCTATGAGATTCTCCTAATTACTCCCATAGGGGTACAGCTGTGAATATCACAAAATATTTATTTTCTTTTGAGACTTCACAGTTTCTAAAATGAAAGACCAGTTCAAACAACATAATTCAGATTTTGTTTCTCTGCCACATGGCCCAGAGAAAGCAAGTTCTCTGGTTGATTGGAAGCTTGGATGCATGTGGTTTAACCACCTGAGAAACATGGGTTGGCACGTATTGCACAGAGTACTGGGTGTGGTGCATAAACAATGAATTCTGGGACACTGAAGAGAAATAATATGTAATTTAAAAAAAGAAATATGGGTTGGCAGATTTTATTCTTTATTTTTTTAAATTTTTTATTTATTTTTAAAATTTCTTTTCAGTGTTCCAGAATTCATTGTTTATGCAGCACACCCAGTGCTCCATGCAACACGTGCCCTCCATAATACCCACCACCTGGCTCCCCCAACCTCCCACCCCTGGCCCCTTCAAAACCCTCAGTTTGTTTCTCAGAGTCCACAGTCTCTCATGGTTCATCTCCCCCTCCAATTTCCCCCAACGCCCCTCTCCTCTCCATCTCCCCATGTCCTCGGTGTTATTCCTTATGCTCCACAAATAAGCAAAACCATGTGCTAATTGACTCTCTCTGCTTGACTTATTTCACTCAGCATAATCTCTTCCAGTTCCGTCCATGTTGATACAAAAGCTGGGTATTCATCCTTTCTGATTGAGGCATAATACCCCATTGTATATATGGACCACATCTTCCTTATCCATTCGTCCATTGAAGAGCATTTTGGTTCTTTCCACAATTTGGAGACTGTGGCCATTGCTGCTATGAACATTGGGGTACAGATGGCTCTTCTTTTCACTACATCTGTATCTTTGGGGTAAATACCCAGTAATGCATTTGCAGGGTCATAGGGAAGCTCTACTTTTAATTTCTTTCACTTTGTTTTCCAAAGTGGTTACACCAACTTGCATTCCCACCAACAGTGTAGGAGGGTTCCCCCTTCTCCACATCCTCTCCAACACACGTTTTGCCCATTTTTGGATATGATTATCTGTTTTGTGTGTGTTGAGTTTGAGGAGTTCTTCATAGATCTTGGATATCAGCCCTTTGTCTCTACTGTCATTTGCAAATATCTTCTCCCATTCCGTGGGTTGCCTCTTTGTTTTGTTGACTGTTTCCTTTGCTGTGCAGAAGTTTTTGATCTTGATGAAATCCCAAAAGTTCATTTTTGCTTATGTTTCCTTTGCCTTTGGAGACATATCTTGAAAGAAATTGCTGTGGCTGATATCGAAGAGGTTAGTGCCTATGTTCTCCCCTAGGATTCTGATGGATTCCTGTCTCACATTGAGGTCTTTTATCCATTTCAAGTTTATCTTTGTGTATGGTGTAAGAGAATGGTCGAGTTTCATTCTTCCACACGTAGCTGTCCAATTTTCCCAGCACCATTTATTGAAGAGACTTATTTTCCACTGCATATTTTTTCCTGCTTTGTGGAATATTAGTTGACCATAAAGTTGAAGGTCAATATCTGGGCTCTCTACTCTGTTCCACTGGTCTATGTGTCTGTTTTTGTGCCAGTACTATGCTGTCTTGGTGATCACAACTTTGTAGTAAAGCTGGAAATCAGGCAACGTGATGCCCCCAGTTTTATTTTTCTTTTTCAACATTTCCTTAGTAATTTGGGGTCTCTTCTGATTCCATACAAATTTTAGGATTGTCTGTTCCAGCTCTTTGAAAAATGCCGGTGGAATTTTGATCGGAATGACATTGAAAGTATAGATTGCTCTAGGTAGTATAGACATTTTAACAATGTTTATTCTTCTCATCCATGAGCATGGAATGGTCTTCCATCTTTTTGTGTCTTCTTCAATTTCTTTCATGAGTATTCTGTAGTTCCTTGAGTACAGATCCTTTACCTCTTTGGTTAGGTTTATTCCCAGGTATCTTATGGTTCTTGGTGCTATAGTAAATGGAATCGATTCTCTAATTTCCCTTTCTGTATAAGAAAGCAACTGATTTCTGTACATTGATTTTGTATCCTGCCACATTATTGAATTGTTGTATGAGTTCTAGTAGTTTGGGGGTGGAGTCTTTTTGGTTTTCCATAGAAAGTATCATGTCATCTGCAAAGAGAGAGAGTTTGACTTCATCATTGCCTATTTGAATACCTTTTATTTCTCTTTGTTGTCTGATTACTGTTGCTGGGACTTCTAGTACTATGTTGAACAAGAGTGGTGAGAAAGGGTATCCTTGTTGTGTTCCTGATCTCAAAGGGAAGGCTGTCAGCTTTTCCCCATTGAGGATGATATTCACTGTGGGTTTTTCATAGATAGATTTTATGAAGTTGAGGAATGTTCCCTCTATCCCTATACTTTGAAGCATTTTAATCAGGGACAGATGCTTTACCTTGTTAAATGCTTTTTCTGCATCATTTGAGAGGACAATGTGGTTCTTCTCTCTTCTCTTATTGATTTGTTCTATTACATTGATTGATTTGCGAATGTTGAACCACACTTGCAGATTTGAAAATGGAGACCATACTTAACTTTTACATAGAGCTTTATAATATCCAAAGTACATTCACACATGTTATCCCATCTGCCTTCTTCCAGTGCCTCGGGTAAGATGGGCATTCTGATACCACCTTACAGATCGGGGGAGAAAAGTCCTGACGGTCAATACTGTTTGATTAAGTCTCCATCAGCACTAAAAGCAGATCCAGGGCAACTTCTCAGTCCCTGATCCCAGCCAAAGGCTGACTCTCACCTCCCTCCAGCCCACTGTGTGCAAGTGATTAGTGGACGGTGGGCAGTTCACTATAGCAAAGATGGCATGACACACCCCTGCAGGCTCGTTAGGCTCATGAACATCAATGAAACAGCAAGGAAGAAGAAAATTCCCTTCCCAAAGAGATAAAAACCTACTGAGTTGGGGTCAGAGGGCAGCATATTTGGAACATGATTGATTCTTGGCAGTCCCATCGCAAAGGGCGGTAGATGTTTCTAAGTGGAAACTGTCATCCCCCCAGCAGGTGCATTTTCCACTGAGATGAACTCTTGAGTACCAGATGATATGTGATGGGCAAGCATCGTGAGTGCTCAAAGAGTGCTTAGGCACCATCTGTGCAACTTGGTTTGGGTACCAAAATCCAGAGGCAGGAAGTGAACAGCAACAATATTATTAAAATGTAAGAAAAACAGAAGTCTCTCTCCCTCTGAAGTAAAAGTGTATGTGAAGAAAACAGCTGGGGATGTCAATCCAGTCACAGATCCCTGAGCGTCATCCCCTCCACCACTGTGCCCCTTGTCATGCACCCGTAAACATCTTCACAAACACTCATAGGCTCATATGCAGTATGGTCCTACAATGACGCCCTGCTCTCCTGACCAGGTGGTGTGGGAACAGAACTGGACCCCTGACTCAGACTGGATTACTCAGCTCCTCTTTCTCTGGAAGTGAAATCAAGGGATAATGCCAATGAGAAAAGACTGCTGAGTGATGTGGGCAATGAGGCTCTGGGAGGAAAGACCACAGACTTGGGCTGGATGGACTCCTACCACCTTTCTCCTCTTCCTAAACCTCCCTTGGCTTTTTCTTTGACCTAAGGAGCCACAACCTCAGTGTCTTCCAATAAATTCCACTCTGGGCCTCAGCTAATTTGAAGTGGGCGTCTGATACTGGCAACCCAAAGAGTCTCAACAAAACTGGGAGAGAGGGGTGCCTGGGTGGCTCCATCAGTTAAGCATCTGCCTTCAGCTTGGGTCATGATCTCAGGGTCCTGGGATTGAGCCCCATGTCAGGCTCCCTGGGAGTCTGTTTCTCCCTCTCCATCTGGTGCCACCGTCTTCTTGTGCTTGCTCTCTCTCTCAAATAAGTAAGTTAAATTAAAAAAACCCACAAAACTGTGAGAGAGACCCAGGCAAAGGATAACATGCTCTCCTAATGCTTTTTCTTCATGCCTGTGATGTATTAAGTGAAACCATACGCAAGTGGATCCCAGGAAACCAATTTAAAAAATGATAATTTACATAAGCAACTATCACAAATTGAAATACTCTAAAAAAAAGTGATTTCTTGGAAAGTCCGATAGCCTTTAAATAGCAGATCTTAGAAAATACCCTCTATGCTTTTAAGTGGTATGTGTGTGTGCGTGTGTGCATTCAAACCAGTAAGCCAAACAAAAGTTTGCATGGACCAAGCATAAAAAATATGGAAAAGCAGAATGGTTACTGTAAAGCAACCTACAGGCATACAGAGCAAGTGCATGCAGAAAAAGAATACTTACTTCAGAGAATCTATTCAGACTTACGCTCTGCAGCCAACATAAATATGAGAAACATTCTAAGCACTTCTATCGTCTTTGGCAAAAAGGAGTAAAAGAGAGGCCTTTAATACATTTGCACTTCACTTGCTACTCAGGAAGCCAGAGGTAGCCCAGAGTCATGGAATATAAAAATTCACAGGCAGCTTTGAAGTGACCGTGACTTTGCCTCTCAGAGCCTCTATACCCGCATGAACCAGTGGGGGTGATTGGGGAATCGGCTTCGTGGGGGTGATGGGATGGATTTAATGAAACAACGTGGGCAAAGAGCTTATTGGCATGTGGCACACGGCAGGAAATTGTTACGGTCACTCTGATTGCTGTCATGAACGCTGGGGTCCCACCCCTGCCCCCGGCCCTGCATGCAGCCAGGAGCGGGCAGACTGTGGGGGCTGTCCCACAGGGTGTGCATGGTGGCAGGTGTTCTGCCTGCGCAGGTTTCTGCCTTGGGAAGCCCAGCTGGTAGCCAACTGCCCCCCTCCTTGCCGCCTCCCACATCAAGAGGGTAATCTCTAGGACGGAGATTTTGTGTCCCAGCATCATGTTTATGGATATGCAAGAGTTCTTTATCTCTAGCAATATACTTTAAAGAAAAATGAGCTCAAGCTATGGACCAAGAAATAAGAAGCCTCTGTTTTCAACCATAACCTGCCCAAGGACGGTGCCCTGACCCCAAGATGAAAGCCCTAAGCATGAAGAGAGATGACTGACTCTTAGTTAATGACCCCAGAGAGACCTCCCCAGTGAAAACATTCTATAAAGTCTCCCCACAAAGCTAGTCGTTTTCGTCGGATCCCAGGAAGCCTGCACTGTCGCACATGGTGCTGTAGGCAACATATTGATTTTGCTCCCCTCCACCACCTTTCAAATACTCAAAAACTGTAAGATTAATTGAACTGCTGAGATGAATGTAGTTATATACGCCAGCTCATTTCCCAGTGGTCAGCATGACCTTTTGTAAAAGTGCCTGTTCAGCGTTTGAAAGTGCATGTTTTCTAACATCTCCCAATGAAATACACAGGAGGAAGTAGGGCTTGAGAAAGATTTTCTTTTGTGCTGACAAACTGGGAAGCAGGAGATGTTTGTTTGCCCCAGAGTCCGAAAAAGCACAACCCATTCTGAAGTCTGAGAATATCAAAATTGACTTATAACAGCAGATAATCCTGCCTATGTAATTTAATTTAACTGGTTATTCAGCTCTTTTTTGAAAGGTGTTATTAAGCTTGTTAGTGATTCTTGAAGGGATCGGTTTCATTCAGCAACTAAACAATTAGACTTTGGAATATTTAAAAAGATTACAAGCCCATGAGCAGGGCGGCAAAGGGCTCTGCAATGCATTTCAGAAATCAATTGGCAGAGAAAACGATTTTCCAATTACCAGGAATGGCTGTTTTTTCCAATGCGAGACAGTCTTTGTATAAATATATTGTATATGTATATTATTTTTATTATTTATATTCCAGATAAGTTAAAAGAAGAAAAGGACCCACCTTAAGAACTAACCACTATTAATATCTTGCTTTAACCTTTCTAGGGCTTTGTGGAGTATAATCTGGTGGTGAAGGGCATAGGGGCACAGAGTCAGAATCACTGGATTTGTGTGGTAGCTCTCTTACTTACTGACTCTGGGATCTGGAGAAATCACTTACACTTTACTTGATTCAATTTGTCTCATCAGCATAATTGGGATAAAAACAGTAGCTTCCTTCTAGTTCTTTAGGAGGTTCAAGGGAAATATGTATAAAGTCTTAAATCAGTGCCTGGTACCCTGGAAGTGTTCATTAAATATGAGCTATTTTATATATCCTATATAGATAGTATATAATTAAAATGGGATTTTATTATAGATACTGTTTTACAATCAATTTTTAAAAATTTAATAGCGGGACGCCTGGGTGGCTCAGTTGGTTGGACAACTGCCTTCGGCTCAGGTCATGATCCCGGAGACCCGGGATCGAGTCCGCATCAGGCTCCCAGCTCCACGGGGAGTCTGCTTCTCCCTCTGACCTTCTCCTCGCTCATGCTCTCTCAGTGCCTCTCTCTCAAATAAATAAATAAAATCTTAAAAAAAAAAACTGGACTTGTTTTGGGACGGCTGGGTGGCTCAGTTGGTTAAGCGGCTGCTTTTGGCTCGGGTCATGATCCCAGCGTCCTGAGATCGAGTCCCACATCGGGCTCCTTGCTCAGCAGGGAGCCTGCTTCTTCCTCTGCCTCTGCCTGCCTCTCTTCCTGCCTGTGCTCGCTCGCTCTCCCTCTCTCTCTAACAAATAAATAAATTTTAAAAAAATTTAATAGCATATTGCACAGATTCTTCTGTTTTCCTACACACATGCCTCTTCCTTTTTAATGGCTGTGTAAGAGACCACAAGTGTTTGACAGAGGACCGGCTAGGATCAAGCATGATGGCACCGTGTGCCCACCACTGGTTGGGTTTGGGCACTATCTACATCAGTGTTGTGATTTATGGCATTAAAAATTGTTACCTAGGGGCACCTGTGGGGCTCAGTCTGTTAAGCGTCTGCCTTCAGCTCAGGTCATGATCCCAATGTCCTGGGATCGAGCCACGCATCGGGCTCCTTGCTCAGGAGGGAGCCTCTTCTCCCGCTCCTCTCTGCTTCCTATCTCTGCCCCTGTCTCTCTCTCTCTCTCTCTCTCTCAAATAAATAAATAAAATATTTAAAAGTGGAAGTGATAAACTTAATATCTATCAATGATAACAATTATTGGTCTTATAGGTACACCACCCTTGAGACAAAGATGGAAAGCAATGTATATTTGATTTTGAAGCATGTATAAAAATGCTCTCATAGGCTTGTCTAGGTAGAAATTTCATAGTTTATCCTTCAGAGAACAGAAGACCTCTTCCAAAACATATTACTTATTTTTGACCTTCACACGTTTGGTGGATGTCCAAAAGGAAGGTTCTGATGGCAGACACCTCTCCAGAGCTTTCGGAGGAGACGTGCATACAGTGCAGGGGGCAAGGCTCTGAGGAGAGGCATGGACAGACAGAGCAGTGTGGAATACACAGGCTGTCCTGATGCTGGGGTCCTTCAGTGCTGAATTCCCAGTACCCTCACCAGAGGACTGTTCCCTGATGACTGATAGACCAGGCACACAGTGGGGGGTGTTGGGGTGAGGTCTGGAGAAGAGGCACAGACCAAGGGTTTTAGAAGGGACCCTTGAAGCCAGTAACATGCTCTTGGATGGAAACAGCTGTTTGGATGCATTGTTGGGAAAGGACAGAGGGGGAAAGGGTGTGAAGAAGTGTGCTCTACAGAAATGAAGCAGAAATACCTCTTCTAGGTCTAGTATGCCTAACACATAGTAAGTGTTCATTGAACGTTGAGTGGATGAATGAATGGACTCGCTTTTATCAAGTAAAGGAAGGGAGCTGTTTGTATGGTCAACAAAGGTGCCCTGGCTGTTCTCTCTATTTATTTATTTATTTATTTATTTATTTTTAATCTACTGTCTTTTAGAGGAGAGGGGATGAAGGGAACTGGCATCTGGAGGTTGGTTATTCAGAGACAATGTGAATGGCACCTCAGCCTGACACAGTGCACAACCTGTGCAGCTGGACATGATGGTCCTGGCTGTTGGGCGCCTTCTGTGTTTGCAGTACTATGTTAAATGTCATCACATCATAGTGAACCATTCTCAGACCCTGTGAAGGGAGGATTATCCCCATTTTGCAACTAAAGGAACACTCATTTAGAAAGTTGAATGTCCAAAGATGGCACAAGCAGGAAGGAAGTGGTTGGACTGGAATGGGAACTCAGGTCTGGGTTTGAGTCTGCTCAACTCCCTGCTGAGCTCTTGCAATCCTCTCAGAGAGTTTGGATTCGAACACATTTAAACACACACCGACCATCCCCCGCAAAATCACAAAACATACAAAATACAGAAGTCCTGCATTTCCTCCCTGAGAAATGCTCTGTGTGGCTTACCTTGGGTATCAGAGCTCCGCTTCCCCAAAGTTTGGGAAGAATCTTGGCTCTAGCAGGACCTGGGTTCTTTGATCTTGAGTCACAGGCCCTCATTTGAATTTGCTTCCTTGGTAAGCCCCAGAATCTTTCCTCCCTTATTATATCTTGCAGGCTCTTTTTTTTTTTAAATCTTTGTGTGAGTGTGCCTAATGCTCAGTGTCCTCACAGCTGGGGCTGAAATTCTAACACTGAGCTAGCAAAGCTTCAAAAGAGGAAAGGTAAGGAAGGCCCATACCACCCAAGAGGAGGATAATGGTGAGCATCAGAACACAGGTGCAGAACTGGGGGGACCCAGCAGAGATGGGCTGCCTGCCCCATCCTTCCCTCTTGCATAAAGACATGCTCAGGACACAGAAGGATGCTCATGGGTGCTCTCTAGGAGGCCCAGGCCTGGGGTGAGGCAGGAGACACCCTTCCGTGGCCACTGGGCCTTTGCAATTTGAGGCAGGAGATTCATACCATGAGGGCTGGAGGGGCATGGTATTACTTCTCTGTCTCCTTCAAGGACTCCTCTTGTCTCCTTGGGGTGGGGGGGCTCACTGTGAGTTGTGGTCCTCTGTTTACTGCTGATCTGTGTAATGGTTTTTATCCCCAGCGCCCTCTCGGGCAGGGTACTCATGCTGTGCCTTTCATCCCAGGGGCGCCAGATGGTCGCTGATAGTGTTTCTGGTATCTTGATGCAGAGGTCTTGTTCTTTCCTGCCTAGAGCAGCTTGCTGCTGGCTGAGGAACATTCTTGCCTCGTCCACAGGGAGAAGACCTTCTAGCATAGGGCTGGAGGCCTGGCAGGGAATGGGAGACAGAGCAGTCTGGGGTAGGAAGCTCTGGGGGGTGGGGTTGGGGGAACCCTGAGAGTCCAAGATGCTTTAGCTGTAGAGGGAAGAGACAAGGAGGAAGAAGAAGGGCAGAAAGTGGAGGAGGAAGAGGAAGAGGAGGAGGAGGAAGAGGATTTATTTTCCCTCTTAAGAACAACAAGAAAATCACAGTGAACACAGTGATGGTTGTACTAGTAATAGCTGTAAGTTGCTGACCTTGACAGTGCTCACAATGCACCAGGCAGCGTTCCTAACGTGCTACACGCGTTCCTAACGTGCTCCCCATCACATTGGTGGGGAAACTGAGACACGTAGAGGGAAGTTCACAGATCCTAACCCAGTTTTCTCCTTTCCTTTTTCACTAACAGGGTGAGTTATTTATTTAAAAATAAATGCAAAAAAGGCAACTGAATACTTAACATCTCTTCCCCAGCTGCCCTCAGGAAAGCCCTGCACCATGTTGCTGAGTGTCTGAAAGGCATTTACACACGTGACCCAGGAAAGAAAGGGGGCTTTGAGATTCACCTTCTGGGAGAGGGTGAACCCCTGGAGAGGAGCTGGAGATGGTGCTTGATGAAGAGAAGGGGCTGCCTTCTTAGGGGTCCCACCTCTGCTGGAAATATGGGTCCCCCTTCCACGTTGTGCCCTGAGGGTGATGGCTGCCTGTGGCTCAGGCACACTGGGAAGGGGGCATCTAGGTCATTCTGTGGAGGCAGCTATCGCAAAAACAAGCAACAAGGGGGAATCTCAAGAGAAAGAATCAAGAGAAAATGGTATCTTCCTAGTTAGACGCCAGCGTGATGAGCAAAGTACAGGGAGGCTCTCACCAGCAACCCCCCCCATGCGGCTCCACCTCTGCCACTCAGCTTCAAGTTCAAAACCTTAGTGCTCTCTGGGGGAGTCAAAACAGCGGAGAAGTAGCAGCTGAGACGACATCGGGTAGCAGGAGACCAGATAGATAGCTTATCAATCCATTGCGAACACCTACAAATCCAACGGGAGATCGAAGAGAGGAAGAACAGCAATTCTGGAAACAGGAAATCGGCCACTTTCTGGAAGGTAGGACCAGCAGAGAAGTGAATCAAAAGCCACGGGAGGATAGACCGCGGTGGGAGGGGCCGGCTCCTGGCAAGCGGCGGAGCCACGGAGCACTAAATCGGGACTTTTAAAAGTCTGCTCCACGGAGGGACATCGCTCCAGAGGCTAAACCGGGGTGAAGCCCACGCGGGGTCAGCGTGGCCCCAGGTCCCGCAGGGTCACAGAAGGAGCGGGGGTGTCTGAGTGTCGCAGAGGTCGTAGGTATTGGAGCGGGGAAGCCGGCGACAGAGACAGAGCCGAGGAGTGAGCTCTCAGCTTGGGGTCACGTTGAACCGGCCGCAGGCTGGGTGAGCTCGGAGCACGGCCAGAGGCGAGGGAGACGGGAGTGGCCGGGGCTTTTCTCTGAGGGCGCACTGAGGAGTGGGGCCCCAAAATCTCAGCTCTTCCGGGCCGGAGACTGGGCGGCCGCCATCTTCATCCCCGCCCTCCGGACTCTCCGGAAAGTGCTCAGGGAACAAAAGCTCCCGAAAGCGAACCCGAGCGGATTACTTAGCCCGGCCCGGGTAAGGGCGGTGCAGCTCTGCCTCGGGCAAAGACACTTGAGAATCACTACAACAGGCCCCTCCCCCAGAAGATCTACAAGAAATCCAGCCAAGACCAAGTTCACTTAACAAGGAGAGCAGCGGAACTCCAGAGGAGGAGAAAGCAAAGCACGGAATTCATGGCTTTCTCCCCATGATTCTTCAGTCTTGCAGTTAATTTAATTTTTTTTAATTTAATTTTTTTCTTCTGCTAATTTTTTTAACTTTTACCCTTTTCCTTTTTAAGATTTTTAAACTAGTTTATCTTAACAATACCTTTCCAAAAAAAATAATCTTTTTTGAATCTTCATTATTATAGTCATATTTTATCCTTCATAGTATTTAACTTTATTTTTTTGTATACACATAAGGGTTTTCTTCTTCTAAAAAATTTGGGGTACAACTTCCTCTAGTAGATCAAAATATACCCTAAATCTAGCTCCGGGCTTGTTCTAGTCTTCATCCTGAGAAAATTCTCTCCACTTTCTTTCTCTTTATTCTCCCAACCAACTTACTTTATCAACTACTGTTTTAGAAATTAAAAGAAAAATTTTTTTTCAATTTTTATAAGCATATTCCATCACTTCATTGTGTTTACCCTTATATACATTTTTCATTCTTTAAAATTTTGGGAGATAGTTTCTTCTAAGAGACCAAAATACTCCCAAAATTAAGTGGGTGATCCTGTTCTAGTCACCAGTCTAATATATATACTTTTTTCTGTTTATATTTTTCTTTATTTGTTTTCTTTTTTTTTTAAATTTTTTTTCCTGAACTTCTTTTTAATCCCCTTTCTCTCCCCCACGATTTGGGGCCTCTTCTGATTTGGTTAAAGCGCATTTTCCTGGGGTCTTTGCCACCCTTTTAGTATTTTATTTGCTCCTTCATATACTCTTATCTGGAAAAAAATGACAAGGCGGAAAAACTCACCACATAGAAAGAACAAGAAGCAGTACCGAAGGCTAGGGACCTAATCAATACAGACATTGGTAATATGTCAGATCTAGAGTAAAGAATGACGATTCTCAAGGTTCTAGCCGGGCTCAAAAAAGGCATAGAAGATATTAGGGAAAACCACTCTGGAGATATAAAAGCCCTTTCTGGAGAAATAAAAGAACTAAAATCTAACCAAGTTGAAATAAAAAAA
>PISX010021529.1:0-33093 GCA_004024625.1 Mellivora capensis
TTCCAGTCCCGTCCATGTTGCTACAAAAGTCGGGTATTCATCCTTTCTGATGGAGGCATAATACTCCATAGTGTATATGGACCACATCTTCTTTATCCATTCGTCTGTTGAAGGGCATCTTGGTTCTTTCCACAGTTTGGCGACCGTGGCCATTGGTGCTATAAACATTGGGGTACAGATGGCCCTTCTTTTCACCACAGCTGTATCTTTGGGGTAAATACCCAGTAGCGCAATTGCAGGGTCATAGGGAAGCTCTATTTTTAACTTCTTGAGGAATCTCCACACTGTTCTCCAGAGTGGCTGCACCAACTTGCATTCCCACCAACAGTGTAAGAGGGTTCCCCTCTCTCCACATCCTCTCCAACACACGTTGTTTCCTGTCTTGCTGATTTTGGCCATTCTAACTGGTGTGAGGTGGTATCTCAATGTGGTTTTAATTTGTATCTCCCTGATGGCAATGCAGGTAAATTTTAAGTGTTTTTGTTTTATTTACAAAGCAGTACCGTCAGTAATCTATGTGGAACCTATTAAGTGACATTTATATATTTTTGCTGATTGTATAATGAAGTTTATCTTTAAAAAATTTCTTTTTTTTACTTAGTTACATCAGGAAAGGCATTTAGTTTAATGGTAAAATGCTCTTTAGATTACAGCGTACTGAGTAAAATGACTTGTATATAATAGCTGCCTGAGAGAATTTTTATTGCCTTACTATATATTTTTAGAATCTGACTTACTATAAGTAACATATGTGTACTGAAGAATATTTCAAAGAAGAAAGGGTATAAAAAAAGGATTCTTAAGTAGTGAGCTAGGAATAACCACAATTAATACTCATGGTTATTTTGTGTGTGTATGTGTTCTTTTATAACCTTCCCATTCTCTCTTCTCTCTCCTAATTCACTTAACAAACATTATTAAATATGCTGTAAGAGCATATAATTATTGGCTTCTTACTAATTGATTATAAGGATAAATCAGAGTTATTTTACTGTTCTTTTAGTGTATCTTTTCATTTTTTCACTGTTACAGAGTTTATTCATTATTCGTGTTTACCTCTCTACCTCTTTTTTTTATTTTAAAACACTAGAATTAGGGACACCTCAGTGACTCAGTTGGTAAGTGTCTGCCTTCACTTCAGGTGGTGATGCCGGTATCCTGGGATCGAGCCCCGCTTCGCTTCTCCCTCACCAGCTCTCCCTGCTTGTGTTTTCTGTTGCTTACTATCTCTATCTGTCAAATAAATAAAATAATATCTTTAATAAAAAAAAATACACTAGGGCAAAATTTTTTGGTGAAAGGGTATTTCTTAACTCTATGATACATAAATATATTACTCTCCAAAAAATTTTACTAGTCTATCTTTCACTAGAAGTGTGCCTAGCAACTGGATACTTTATATTTAGGAATCAATTGATAATATATTGAAAAATCACAACTATTTATTTATTTATTTATGATGTATTTATTTATTGGGTGGGGGACGTTCAGAGGGAGAGTGAGAGAGAAATCCAAGCAGACTCCACACTGATCACATAGCCCGACTCAGCTCTTGATCTCACAGTTCTGAGATCACCACCTGAGCTGAAACCAAGATTTGGAAGCTCAATAGACTGCATCGCGCAGGCACCCCTGTAATTTATTATTCTAATGTGCATTTCTTTGATCACCAATGATTGATAAAAGTCAAATATTTGCATTCTCTATTTATTTGCTCATTTTTGATAGTTCCTTTTTAGTTTCTTTAAAATTAAGGTAATTTATGAAACAGGTTTACTTTTAGAAATTTTCATTTTTTTAACCTGTATTTCCCTTTGCATTTCTTAAGGGAGTTCAGCTTTTACTGCTTTTTTTATATGTTAACAGATTGATATGTTCAGGGATCTTGGAATTTGTGTGGGAGAAGACGTGGGGCAGTGTGATGATGCTAATGGTAAAAGAAATAGAAATTTCCAGTTATTTGAAGCAGTGGACAGACTGTAAGTTACACAAATATAATTTAAAATAATGACCCTTAGCCACAAAGCTTGATAGTTTCCTTATTATACTTTAATAGAAAAATTGTTAGCAAGTTATAAGTATCTTATTTTTGAGGTCTGCTTTATGGTTTTCCACATTTAAGTGGAAATACAAGCAGAAAATTGAAGAAAATTTATGTTTTACTATTACTATAATTTTAAAGGATGTATTTATTTTAGAGAGTGAGAAAGAAAGCATGCTAGTGTGAGCCCGGGGACGGACAGAGGAAGAGAATCCTCAAGCAGACTGCCTGCTGAGTGCACAGCCAGATATGGGGCTTGATCCCAGGATCCTGAGATCATGACCTGGTCTGAGACCAAGGGTCAGACACTTAACCAAACTGAGCCACTCAGGAACCCCAAAGAAATTTATTTTTATGTATAAATTTAAACATTGCATTTCCGTACTTTGCTTTCATTTTTTTCATGTAAAAATTTTTTGGTAAGATATTTGTGTATATAAAAATAATTTTAATGTATACTGTATTAAAGCTCAATCCAGCTTTTTTTTTTTTTAAAGATTTAATTTATTTATTTGACAGAGAGAGATCACAAGTAGGCAGAGAGGCAGGCAGAGAGGGAGGAAGGGAAGCAGGCTCCCCGCCAAGCAGAGAGCCCGATGCGGGGCTCGATCCCAGGACCCTGAGATCATGACCTGAGCTGAAGGCAGAGACTTTAACCCACTGAGCCACCCAGGCGCCCTCAATCCAGCTTTTTAAAAATATGAAAAATATCTTTAATATTTAATATGAACAAAATCTGGTATAGTATTTGTAACAAAACAGTGACTAATAGAAGTTTTTTCTTTTTCATCAACTGTATTCTCTATTCTTCATTCAGATTAGTCTTCCCTAGTGCTATTTCATACTATCACTCCTTGCTTAAATTCTTTTGGATCCACATTTTGTGAAAGGTTAAAATAAGTAGTTCAGCCCCTAGTGCTTTCCGCTATTTGGTTTAAACCCACCTTTTCAACTTTTTCTCTCCATTCTTCTGTTTTTCTCTGTTCTTGTGCCCCAAACATTTTCTACTTCACTATAATTTTTTGTTACTCATGTTACATTTTTGTTTCCTACCTATATTCACATCTACAAACTTCTGTATATATATTTTTTTCATTGAGCATTCTATTATGGGCATTTTTCCTGTGATATTACCTTTATATTGTTTCCTAACATGTCTGGGCCATAACTTATTTATATAGTCTTTACTTGGGCTCCTTTGTTCCTAAAAGAAGTAAGATATAAACTACACTACTAAAACTAGTTTACTATTCATGTAAACTAGATTAGTTTTATTCTATTAAAAATAGCACTTCTTTGAATATTCAGATATCCATCTAAAATGTGTATGTGGGAATGATTTTGTAACATAAATTCCTGAAAGTAGTTGCTGAGTAAAGGGAATGCATGTTTAAAAAATTGGTGTTTCTTTTACTGAAGGTGGCACACTAATCTCACTGTTTATTACCTCCTCATTTCAAACATAAAGTAATAATAACATATTAAAAAGAGAATACAGTGAGTTTAAAAACTAAATCTTTCAGTGTTTAAAGTCTAAGGTAATCTACAGTGATGAAGAGGATTGGGTTTAGCATAGAGAAGCAGGTACTTGTAGGCAAGAATTTGCTTCTTCTGTGTTAAAAGGACTAAAACTGCGTGGCTTGGTCGTTAAGCATCTGCCTTCAGCTCAGGTCATGATCCCAGAGTCCTGGGATCGAGTCCCACATTGGGCTCCCTGGTCGGCTGGAGGTCTGCTTCTCCCTGTCCCACTCTCCCTACTTGTGTTCCCTCCCTCTCTCTCTGTCAAATAAATAAATAAACAAATCTTCAAAAAATTTTTTTAAAAAAGGCTAAAACTGCTTCATGAAACATAGAGGATAGAGTCAGGCTTATACCTACATGAAGCCAGGGCCTAACATTAGTCTCCATGCTTGTAAAGGAGACTAAAGAAAGCCACTGATAACTGCTGCATTGGCTAAAGCTTATGTTTAGGGAGATCATATATCAGGTTACCTTTGAGACTCCCAGTTTATGCTTTTTTTAAAGAGTAGTTATTAATAGAGGCACTCTTAATACCCAAGAGGGTTCTTGTTTGGAAAATAACTTAATCTAAAACCTCATTTATGGGAAATCGAGGGCTGAGGAAAGGGAGAAGACAGACATAGTTCTTTTTTTACATGTCTATTTTTTTCTTGTGAAAGTGTTTTTTTTTTCTTTTTTTCTTTTTTTAAATTTCTTTTCAGCGTAACAGTATACCTTGTTTTTGCACCACACCCAATGCTCCATGCAATACGTGCCCTCCATAATACCCACCAGCTGGCTCCCCTAACCTCCCACCCCCTGCCCCTTCAAAACACCTCAGGTTTTTCAGAGTCCATAGTCTCTTGTGCTTCATCTCCCCCTCTGATTTCCCTCAACTCCCTTCTCCTCTTCATCTCCCCATGTCCTCTATGTTATTTGTTATGCTCCACTAATAAGTGAAACCATATGATAATTGACTTTCTCTGCTTATTTCACTCAGCATAATCTCTTTCAGTCCCGTCCATGTTGATACAGCAGTTGGGTATTCATCCTTTCTGATGGAGGCATAATACTCCATAGTATATATGGACCACATCTTCCTTATCCATTCATCTGTGGAAGGGCATGTTGGTTCTTTCCACTGTTTGTTGACTGTGGCCATTGCTGCTATAAACATTGGGGTACAGATGGCCCTTCTTTTCACTACATCTGTATCTTTGGGGTAAATACCCAGTAGTGCAATTGCAGGGTCATAAGGAAGCTCTATTTTTAATTTCTTGAGGAATCTCCACACTTTTCTTCAAAGTGGCTGCACCAACTTGCATTCCCACCAACAGTGTAAGAGGGTTCCCCTTTCTCCACATCCTCTCCAACACACGTTGTTTCCTGCCTTGCTAATTTTGGCCATTCTGACTGCTGTAAGGTGGTATCTCAATGTGGTTTTAATTTGAATCTCCTTGATGGCTAGTGATGATGAACATTTTTTCATGTGTCTGATAGCCATTTGTATGTCTTCATTGGAGAAGTGTGTGTTCATATCTTCTGCCCATTTTTTGAAATGATTATCTGTTTTGTGTGAATTGAGTTTGAGAAGTTCTTTATAGACCCTGGATATCAACCTTTTGTCTGTACTGTCATTTGCAAATATCTTCTCCCATTCCATGGGTTGCCTCTTTGTTTTGTTGACTGTCTCCTTTGCTGTGCAGAAGCTTTCGATCTTGATAAAGTCCCAAAAGTTCATTTTTGCTTTTGTTTCCTTTGCCTTTGGAGAAATATCTTGAAAGAAGTTGCTGTGGTTGATATTGAAGAAGTTACTGCCTATGTTCTCCTCTAGGATTCTGATGGATTCCTGTCTCACGTTGAGGTCTTTTATCCATTTCGAGTTTATCTTTGTGTACGGTGTAAGAGAATGGTCGAGTTTCATTCTTCTACATATAGCTGTCCAATTTTCCCAGCACTATTTATTGAAGAGACTGTCTTCTTTCCACTGTATATTTTTTTCCTGCTTTGTTGAAGATTATTTGACCATGGAGTTGAGGACAGGCATAGTTCTTAAAACCAGGACCTGAATTGAAATGTCTGTTTAACTAAGTTGGTGACTGGGTCTATAAAAATTCAAAATATTATCTTAGAGCAAGAAGTTCTAACCCTGCATTATATGATCTAGTTCTGCAATGGAGTGACAGGGTAAGCAGAGATAATCACAAAACTTTAGACGGGGAGGGATGAATAATAAAAGAAATAAATAGCATATTTAAGGTGCCAGAGAGATGAAAGAAGAAATTGTATCTGGTACCAGAAAAGGGGATAAATAAATTTGTTTTACCGAGGGAAAGAAACTATAGTAGATGTCATCAAAGGGAGAATTTAAGACTTGACATTCATTAGGCATTCATTTACAATGTAGCCCAGAGAAATAAAGAAGTAATTATGAAAGAGCAATTGCCTGAGTTTGGTATGGATTGAAGGGTTCCAAAATATGTCAGAGGAAGATATCAAAGGGAATAGAAGAAATACTGTTTTGAAGAGATAATTTTGGAAAAACTTCTCAGGCATATTTCCTCAGATCCTGAGTTTGTTCTCAGAAGTGAGCAGGTAAGTAAAAATAATTACCTAGGTTTTAATAGTAGAGTATAACTGTAGAACATGGAGGATTGAAAGAAAATCTTAAAATATTTCATCAAGGAATATTTGATCCTATTGTCTGACCATAGTGATAGTTGAAATGATGTTGAAATACACAAAATAAATTCCTCTTCTGAATTATACTTACAAGTATCAAAAGGTCCTTTTATGATGTGATAAAGAGGAAACACACAGGGTTGATATGTGAATTTTAGTGAAAGTACTGTTAGTAAAAATACTGGGGCTAGCTAAAGCACTACTTGGATAAACACACAGTCTTAAATATATTAGTATTAGCAAAAGCAGTAGAAACTAGAAAAAGAGGAACCTAAATTAATTAGGAAGAAAGAAGAGTAATTAGGAAGAAAGGGATAATTAAAGTAGAAATGGAAATTATATAGAGAAAAATATTGTAGAAAAGGTAAGCTAAATAAAAATATTAGCTATTTGGGGTCAATACATTTTTAAGACCTAGAGGTTTTTATCTGGATAAAGGAGATTTACTATACAAGGATAGTTTACTATTAACAAATATTTTACTATAATATACCAGATAGTCATGTTATGGTAGGGGGAAAACCTGTCCTTATCTGAAGTTATGTGAAGTGTTTCGAAAAATCATTTGATAGATTTTAGGTGATAATTGTGATGAACAATACTCTTGTTGAATTAGGAACAAGCGGGAAGTTCCTTCGTTTGGTAAGGAAGATAACAAAATTACCCATATTTACAGAATATATAATTGTCTTTGTGGAATTTTCAGGATACAAACTATTAGAACCAATAAAAATGTTCTGTAAAATTCCTAGAGAGAAAATAGACATTAAAAGAAAAATCAACCTTAAAAAAAAAAGATCAGCCCTCTGTGTAGCAGTAATAGTCTATTTGTACAATGTAACAGGAGATAAGAGCCCATTCAAATAAAGTGCTAAAGATGAAATAATACAATTTTGGCTGTAACACTGTAAAATTCTGTGTCTCACTCATCAGAGTGAATAACATTAAAATGGTGGATGAGGGGCGCCTGGGTGGCTCAGTGGGTTAAAGCCTCTGCCTTCGGCTGAGGTCATGATCTCAGGGTCCTGGGATCGAGCCCCTGCATCAGGCTCTCTGCTTAGCTGGGAGCCTGCTTTTCCCCCTCCCCCTCTGCCTGCTTCTCTGCCTAATTGTGATCTCTCTGTCAAATAAACAAATAAAATCTTTTAAAAAAATGGTGTATGATACTAAGTAAGACTGTAGGGTGCCAACTATTAGGAGTGCAAATCTGTCTAACCCCTTCAGAAAAAAAAATTTGGCAGTATCAAGAAAAATTGAATGACCTGTCCATTTTTCATTCATTTGGTAAATATTTAATGAATGCCTACGTTGTGAAAGTGACCTTTTTCTTCTTCGTTGCCTTTCTTTCTTTCTTCCTTTCTTTCTTTCTTTCTTTTTTTTTTTTCCGAGAATACTTTGAAGAAAAGCAATTCAGTTCCTAGATGTAACCTCTAGAGAAATTTTCGTGTATATAAAGAAGGCAAATACAATAATTTTTATGTTTTGTTTATAATAGCAACAAAATAAAGAAGAGCCTAAATGTTTATGAATAAGATAATTGATAAATGTGGTATATTGAAACCCTTAAATTTTCTGTAGTGATTGAAATTGCGTGAACTAGAGCTTTAGATACTGTTATGAGTATATTTCAGGAATGAAGTTTAAATGACAAAGGAAGCTACAGAACGATACATAATACATTGTACCACTTATAAAAGTATAGATACATAAGATAACTTGAAATCAGGTTTATGATATTGTTTACCTAGAGAATGGGATCAGAGAGGGGTATGTGGGATGCGAAAATGAAAACTGAAAAAGAAGCAAAAAGAAACAAATTTGGTTGTAAAATATTAAGTGTTGTTGAAGCTGGGTGCTCTTTACCTTGTCTGTCTTGTTTAGTTTATTATTTGAAGTAGAGATAGATAGGTGTTTCTGAAATGCTTCCCCAAATGAAGTCTTTAGTCAGTATGTTTGGAAAATGACTACATCCCTTCCCTTTTGGAAAGGTACAAGATGTGAAGGCTTTGATAAGGTTTGTATTAAAGAACCTGATTTCTTATTTATTGAGCATCCCACAAACCATTGATTCCTACAACTATTTATGGCTTTCTGTCTTGTCTTTTCTCCCTGTCAGAATTGTAAAGAATCCATTCACTAGCTAAAATAGGTGCTTATGCATCTCCTATAATCAGAGGCTTTATATTGAGAATTAAAACCACAGTTCTGTCCTCATGGGAAACAGATGTTGTAGAATACTTTAGTAAGAAGATATACAGGGTGGGTTGAAAACATGGAAAATTCACTTAGGTCTGTCTAGAGAACAGGGTCATGGAAGGCTTGCCTGAATAGATAAAACTTGAACTGAGACTTGAAAGATGAGTGGGAATTAGCTAGGCATCAGTAAAGCATTTCTTACTGTAGAAACAAGACATATAAAGATGAGATCTATACCTTTTACTGTAGAGGGCATATGATACTGTAGTAAAAACAGAGCTCAGAGAAAGGTTATATTGTGAACATTGAGTGTTCTGATAGGGAAGAAAGACAAAAAGAGCCATAAATAATTATGGGATGTTTAATAAAAGAAATCAGGTTCTTTAATACAAATCTTATCAAAGGCTTCACATTTTCTCTCTCTTGAAAGGGGGAGGGATATAGTCATTTTATAAACATATTGACTACAGAAGACCTTTTTGTGAAATTGATCGCATTTTAGAAAGAAAAGATGAGTATTAGTATTGGATGAGTATTAATTAGCATTTTTAGAAATACATTTCTGGATGCAGTTTAGATAATGATTTGGAGGTTGTAATGATTTGGAATCAGACTTCTTTTCAGATTTTTACTGATCCATTAGGAAGAAACACATGTTTAAATTTATAGAGTATCAGGATGAAGAGGAAGTGACAGAGTCTACAAATACTAAGGCTATGAAGTGATTCTGAAAAGAGGAAGGAATCTAAGCTCATTGCTAGTTTGACTTGGTGATGTTCACCAAAAGAAAATTTTGCATGAGCATTGGTGTTGGAGGATGGATATGGAAATAATTTGGTTTGGACATTTTGACTTTTAGATACATGACACTGAGTACATGTTGAATTTTGGAACATTCATGTTATTTACTTAATCTGTTATTTACTGTTGTAGTTATGGGCTTAGTAAGCATTTAAATGAACTAATCATTGGCATTTGAATTTTGTACCCTCAGGTATCAACTGAAAAAGTTGGATTTTAGTTCATTCATTCAGAAATTCATTAAAAGCCTATTGTTTCAGGCATTGGGTTAGGTGTAAGAGATGTAGATGAACTAAACTTTCCTGATTCCTTGCATTCATAGACTTTCTAATCGTGGGAGGGAAAGGCCACTAAGATAGTGGTCAAATAATCTGTTAATATGCCACCACAAACTAATGATTAATACTAATTGTCTTAGTATGCCACTACTAATAATAAGTTCTGTCAATAGGAATTGGAATTAGAGCATAAATGAGCCTAATGACAGAATTTAGTCTTATGTTGGCTTTTGACATGTGACTCTGAAGGGAAAATTGGTTTTGTCCTTTTAATATGATTGGAAAAAGATACAGGTATCTTAGAGGATAGGATAGTCTGTGATGAGTCCTCTCTCTCTTATAGAGGAAGCTTTGTTCTTTTGTAAAGAAAACTTGAACTTTTTTTTTTTTTTTAAGATTTTATTTATTTATTTGACAGAGAGAGATCACAGTAGACAGAGAGGCAGGCAGAGAGAGAGAGAGGGAAGCAGCTCCCTGCTGAGCAGAGAGCCCGATGCGGGATTCGATCCCAGGAACCTGAAATCATGACCTGAGCCGAAGGCAGTGGCCTAACCCACTGAGCCACCCAGGAGCCCCAGAAAACTTGAACTTTTAAAGGACATTGATTTCTTCTAGTCCCTAGCTTACAAATGGGGTTGCTGCCAAATCTCAACATATGAAATACAGAGGAATTCCTCCTCAAGATCTAGCTGGGTGCATTTTACTCTTTGATACACCAAAGAAAGTGAAAAAGCACCTATGACTTTATTTAAATGTCACCTGTTAACTTGTGTTTGAACTCATATTATGACTTGTCATAAATTACATAGATTACTGAGTCATTGATAAAATGGATAAAAGTGTTTCATAATAACATTTGAATTTCTACATGTTCATTGCAAAGCTTAAAGGTTTACTGAGTATTAAAATGGCTGAAGAATATCTAAGAAGTATGAGTAATTATGAAAATTCTAAGGAGATATTAGGGGAGAGAACAAGTATATCATTGACTGAAATGAATATGACAAAGATAGCCAGAAAATAGGAAATAATACAGTGAAGATGAGGAGTGTGGAATAAAACTTTACAGAATTGAGCAGATATAAATACTTGAGTAGAATTAATCAACATATGAGTGTAATGCAAGAAATATGTCTTTATAGCTGCACCCACTACAATGTAAGATTTTGGGTGTACAGGATTTAAAATTATATAATAAAATACTAAAACGTTTATTCTGATTTTTAACATCATAATGAAAAATTTAAATTTAACAAACATCTAGATTAAGTTTAGCTGAAGTAGACAACTGAATAGTAGGTGTTTAAACAAGACTGAAGTTTATTTCTCTCATATAAAATAGCATAGATCATGTGATCTTTTCCATGGTGACAGGCAGTTGTCAAATAATTGAAATTGTTAATTTTTTAACAGTCAAAATGTACATAATTACAACTTCAACAGCTGTGTATTTCGGTGTCACTCAGAAATGAATTTTGTACATGAAAAGGAAGAAGCTGCAGGCAGCACAGTTGTAGACACTCACCCATGCAGCAGACAGAGCTTGGGTCCTTTCAAAGCCCTATGAGTATCTTTATATCCTGCCAGTTCTCATTCCTCTGTTCTGACCCTGGTGGGGAGTCTGGACTAATGGTGACAGTCAGTCACGTATATTTCACATGTCCCATGAATGAGTTGATCATTTAGGGTTGGGAGTGGAAGGGGAGGAGCGCTACTGGTGCCAGCCAGGCACTGTGCTCTTGAGGTGAACACTCCATTGTACAGAGCTCTTAGTTCCTAAGATAAAGGCATGTATGAGTGGTCACAAGAGTGGCTAGAGCCTGGTAATACCTAGCCAAGTGTATGTTTGTTGACATTGATAACCTGTACAACCCCAGATGTAACAGAAATGGTGGTTGAAGGCCCACTAGTACAACAAAATGTTCTTGTGCTGGTGCATGAACCTGATGGGAATCCATGATTTGGAATATGAAGACCTGATCCTACAGCACAACACTCTTGTTGCAAAAGCATCACTACTAAGATGCCTTTGCTTTTTAAACTCGGACTGGGAAGCTGAACTGTAGTGGCTCTTTTGTGACTGTGACTTGGTAATATTCCATGTACAGGCTGGTGGTACACTATAGGCAGCTAACTCTCTATATTAAGCAATAGTAGAACACCTCTTGGAAGATCCTTGATGCTAGCTCTGCCTATTTTAATAGGGGGGTTAGGGATGATTTACTCTCCCAGGATGATAGCCTTCCCAGTATGCACTTTTGTGTAGGTCGTCCCCTGCTGGTAATTTTTACATGGATAAGAAATCCACTCCCACCCACCATGGACATTTAACAACTAGCCCCATTGTTGTCATTGTGGTCGTCCTAGTGGTCATTGTTAGTAATATTGAAATCCTGGTGATCACGATCAGTAAGAAGAAGGGGAAGGATTCAAGGAATTGAATGGGTTTCCTTGGAAATCAAGGAATCAAGGATTGGGGAGTTAAATATATAGTCCAGCATAGGTCCCCTTTGGGTGTAGGTAAGAAGATAAGACTCAGGACCACTTCATGCTAAAACATGATTCTTGGCCCAAGGCAGGTACTCCTCTACCAGTCTTCCCTCTCCCTGTCTCCTCCATCTGAAGAGTTGTGGTCCCAGGGCCATCTCTCTTTCTGCCTTTATGTCCCCTCCTCTTTTGAAGTATTATTCTAACGTTCCTTTTTCCTCTTGGTCCAGAGAAATGTAACCTGACTCTAAAGTAAAGATAGACACAAGAGGTTTTTATTGAATGGTATCTTTGATTATGTTTAAAATAAAAAGTTAAGATGACATCCAGGATCATTTAAAAATGATAGACTACCTTTTGAAGGCTTAAATGAAATTAGGTGAGGAAGAGTGTTTTCCCTCTTTGAGTTTAAGTTACTTTTATTGGCTATATCTCATTACAGAGGAAAGATTAACAGCTTAATCCTGAACTATCTACTAGTTCATTGTGGCCTTCTTGGTGAGCAGAAAATTTGGCTTTATTTGGACTTGCATGATAGGCATATTACTCTCTGTTACACCACCACCAAATATGCTTCTCGCTTAAAGGGGATCTTATTTTAGTGGCCTAAACACTTTTTTTTTTTTTTTTTTAGAGCAGACTATCCAGAAACTGTTCGTGTTTATTTTTTACCTCACCCTTATTATAGTTGATATTAGTAATGTCTTATTATGTAAAAATGTTTGTACATGTTTGGTCTTTGGCAATTTGGGGGACTTTCTTAATATAACAGATTTAATGGAATTTAATAAAATGTGAAGAAAACATAAGGCAAAAGAAAGAGTTGAATTTGTGTCAGATTATGCCCCCTTCCCTCCAACTTAAACAGCTTGGTTTATTTTGATCCTCAAGGAGGATGTACATAAGAAGCAGGTAAAATAAATAGAACTTTACAAATACTAATTGGATGAAAGAGATAGTCATATCAGTTATGGTATTATCAAACCAAGGCGCATACCTTAGATTTGTATCTTTAGAAATGTTCAGATTTTATAGCCATCCATGATTTTTGGTAGAAATGATTATATTTTTATACAGTAATCATTGTTGATCCCTTTTAGCGATTTAGCTGAATTACCTTTAAACTCCTTTACGTCTCATCATATGCATATTTTAAATTGAGATTAGGAACTGGTCCAGGATATTTCACAGTTAGCTTGAGAAGAGTAAGGAAGTTCTACATAAACTTAATTTCTCCCAGTTTTTTTGTGTTTGATTATATAGTATTTGAATTAAGTTTTTAAAAAAACACTTTAGCCCTGATTTCTTCACTTTCTTAGGATGAAAAGTAATACATAGAATATACAGAATGTTTTAGGACAGAAGATATAAACTGCTCATTTCATTGCATAGTTATTTGAAAATCCTCAAATGATAGGTTAGTATTTACTTAGAAGTGGGTTTTGGGCTTTCTTCATTGAGTTTTTTACATAATTACAGTGTCTCTCTGAAATTAACTTTGTGGGTGTTTTAACCTGTTCTCAAAAATTCTAGCAGCTACATAGAGTAGCTATAAAAATTAAATTTCAAATACAGTGGCTTATCATGATAGATATTAATTTCTCATTGTCTAACCATTCTGTACCAGAATTAGTGGTACCCATCTTCCTTTCATGTGATTCAGGGATCATGCTCCTTCCATTATCTGGTCCTTTTTTCCTCTAGAGCCTCAGTGTTGTTTGCACTCAGTGGGTGGAAGGGGAGAGAGAATGGAGCAGTACCTACTTCTTAGAAGCTTTTGGCTCTTTTGTTTACATTCCATTGATGAGAATTTACTGCATACTAAGGTGATCTGGGTAATGTAGTCCATGGCTGGGGACTTGCTTTCCCATTTTAGTACATACTATGGAAAAGAGAACACAGATTTGCACGCCACAGTTACTTTTAGATAATTAGAGCAAAGATATGTGGTACATATTTTAATTTTTTCAGAAGACAGTACACAATAAAAGCTGCTGGTTAGTGCTAAGATAAGAGCATTGACTGCCTATAAATTATTTAGAACTGTAGTCCTCAAGGAAGCTAGGAACTCTACTTAGGAATTTTCACAGTCTCTATTCAGTTATATCCAGAGGTAGCTACTATTTTTCACATGTTTAGCTTTAGGAAAAATACATTGCTGTATTGTTCCAGTCCTTGTTGATGTCAAGCTGTGGCTTTAACGTGGGTGTTTCAGATAGTACTAATTTTCTTCGTGATACCCTCTAATCTTCCAAAGGCATCATCCAGTTATATCATCTTTTATACAGATGTCCAAGGGCTGATCAAGTAAGTAAAGATATGACTATCTGTATGTATTTGTTTGATTATATATATCAATATAATAGTTTTATGAAGTCATTTTTAGGAAAAATGGCCTTTATGTACATGCTTGTATATATTTGTGTTACTCTTCATAACTGTTTAAATACATGTAATTTGGTGTTTTCTACTAGTTTTATTACCAGAGAGGGGACCTAACTTATTTTAATTTGGATTGTAAATTTGGATTGACTGTGGTTGTACAATTTCTTACTCTGTATCCTAACTTTAATCATATGTAAAGCAGAATCCTTTCCCCCATGACCAAAAAAGTTTTTAAATTTCTTTTCAAACTGCTGAAGAAAATTATGTACATGTTGATGTAATTCCTTACTTGATAGGCTTTGGTCCTAAGCCTTTGAGATAGGAGGACAGAGGAAATTTTTTTCCCTCTGGTGAGGACCTTTGATCCTAGTACAGGATTTCTTAACCTGGAGTCAGTGCTAGAATTTTTGGCAGGTATGAATATAAATGAGGAGAGTTGTGAAAGATTTGGAATTGATTTTAAAGAAATAAGAGGAAGCCAATCTAGGATATTTAAAAGGATTGTTAATGACATTGAAGACTAAATTTGTAGCAGTATCACTTCATGTACCTGTTGGTTTTTCTCCTGGAGCTCTGTAACCAAATATTAGGAATACAAATTTACTGTTCAGTAAACAGAACAAAAACATAAGTTGTGATTGGTGTAGGGAATTGCTTTTCAGTAGTTACAGTCTTTTGAGGTTCTGAATTAGTTGAAGCAAGACAGAGAGTGATTTGGCATGGATAATCTTAGAAAATATATGTAGGTATTGTGCTGTTTTCAGCGTAATTAGGTAGGATATGAATGTCTCTTCACTGGCTGCAGAAAGGACTCACCCTAACATACTTCAAGAAAGATAAAAACCCCACATCCCCTCTTAGAACTCCAACCTTCACCCATCACTCAGAGATACTTACCTTGTTGTATTCTTTACTAGCTTCTTATAAATTCTATCATCTTGTGACATTAAACTTGATTGTGCTTGATTTTCTTTTCATTCATTTTAAATAGATCTGAAAAATATTTTTTAAAGATTTTTTTTTAGAAGTTTTTGTTTATTTGCCAGAGAGAGAGAGCACATGCACAAGCAGGGGAAACGTCAGGCAGAGGGAGAAGCAGGCACCCCCCTGATCAAGGAACCCGATGCCGGACCCTATCCTAAGATCCTGGGATCATGACCTGAGCTGAAGGCAGATGCTTAACCAACTGAGCTACTCAGATGTCCCAGATCTGACAAATATTAACTTGTACTTTTACTAAGAAATAAATATATATATAAAGATTGATTTTATTTATTTACTTATTTAGAGAAAGAGAGCACAAGCAGGAGGAGAGCCAGAGGGAGAGGGAGAGAGAGAATACTAAGCAGACTTTGTGCTGAGCACAGAGCCTTACATGGGGCTTGATCCCATCACCCTGAGATCATGACCTGAGCCAGAATCACGTGTCAGACACTTAACTGACTGAGCCACTCAGTTGCCCCTATTTTATTCCACATTTCAACAAGGAAGAGTATGGCTAACAGGACTGAATGGGGTTATTGTGTGTGATATTATAGAAACTCATTTACTTACTATATCCACAGCCTAATTTTGTTTTTCATGAATGTAGCAGTATTTTGTAATTTCGGTATCTTGATCTCAGATAACACATTAAAGATAAATACTCAGATTTTGCCAACTTTATGATAATAACTCATGCACTAAAAGCAAGATAAGATAAGCACATTTACACTACAATTGTCATAATAATCTATGCCATCATATCCACCCATATTTCCTTTAAAAAATTTTTTTTGTTTAAATTTAATTTACTTAATATACTGTATTACTAGTTTCAGAGGTAGTATTCAGTTATTCATCAGTTGTATACAACAGCCAGTGCTCATTACTTCATGTGCCCTCCTTAGCCCATCACCCAGTTACCCCATCCTGCTACCCAACTGTCCTCCAGCATCCCTCAGTTTGTTCCCTATAGTTAAGAGTCTCTAATGGTTTGCCTCCCTCTCTGTTTTCCTTTTATTTTTTGTACCTTTCCCCTATGTTTGTCTGTTTTGTTTGTTAATTCCACATATGAATGCAATCATTTGGTATTTATCTTTCTCTGACTAACTTATTTCTCTTAGCATAATACCCTCTAGTTCCATCCATCTTGTTGGAAATGGCAAGATTCCATTCTTTCTGATGGCTGAAGAGTACTCCTCTCTCTCTCTCTACACACACACCCCACAGCTTCTTAATCCATTCATCTGTCGATGGACATCTGGGTTCTTCCCATATTTTGGCTATTGTTGCTGCAAACACTGGGGTGAATGTGTCACCTTCGAATCATTATATTTATATCTTTTGGGTAAATAGTAGTGCAGTTGCTGGGTTGTCCAGTGGCTCTGTTTTCAATTTTTTGAGGAGCCTCCCTACTGTTTCTAGAGTGGCTGCACCAGCTTGCATTCCCACCAGCATTGTAAGACATCCCTCTCTCCACATTCTCACCAACATCTGTTGTTTCCTGAGTTGTTAATTTTAGCCTGACTGGTGTGAGGTGGTAGCTCATTGTGGTTTTTATTTGTATTTCCGTGATGCCAAGTGATGTTGAGCATTTTTTCATGTGTCTCTTGGCCATTTGGATGTCTTTGGAGAAATGTCTATGTCTTCTGCCCATTTCTTACCCGGATTTTTTGTTTGTTTGTTTTTTGGGTGTTGAGTTTGCTAAGTTCTTTATAGATTTTAGATACCAGCCCTTTATCTGATAAGACATTTGCAAATATTTTCTATTCTGTCAGTTGTCTTTTGGTTTTGTCGACTGTTTCTTTTGCTGTGCAAAAGCTTTTTATCTTAGTGAAGTCCCCGTAGTTCATTTTTGCTTTTGTTTTCCTTGCCTTTGACGACTTGTCTATTGGGAAGATACTGTGGTGAATCTCCACTAGGTTACTACCTTTGTTCTCCTCTAAGATTTGTATGGATTCCTGGCTCACATTTAGATCTTTTATCCATTTGAGTTTATTAATGTATATGGTGTAAGAAAATGGTCCGGTTTCATTCTTCAGCATGTGGCTATCCAGTTTTCCTAACACCATTTGTTGAAGAGACTGTCTTTTTTCTATTGAATATTCTTTCCTGCTTTGTGGAAGATTAGTTGGCCATAGAGTTGAGGGTCCATTTCTGGGTTCTCTGTTCTTTTCCATTGATCTATGTGTCCTTTTTTTACCCATATACCATATTGTCTTGATGATTACACCTTTCAGTATAGCTTGAATCCAGAATTGTGATGCCATGAGCTTTGGTGTTCTTTTTCAACATTCATTTGGCTATTCGGGGTCTTTTCTGGTTCCATAAAAATTTCAGGATTATTTGTTCCAACTTTTTGGAAAAAGTTGATGGTCTTTTGATAGGGATTGCATTGAATGTATAGATTTCTTTGGCCAGCATAGACATTTTAGCTATATTTGAACTTCCAGTCCATGAGTGTGAAATGTTTTTCCATTTCTTTATGTCTTCCTCAATTTCCTTCATAATTTCTAGTTTTGAGTACAGATCCTTTACTTCTTTGGTAAGGTTTATTCTCGGTATCTTACGGTTTTTGGTGCAGTTTTAAATAGGATCGATTCCTTAATTTCTCTTTCTTCTGCCTCAGTGTTAATGTATAGAAATGCAGCTGACCTCCCTGCATTGGTTTTTATATCCTGCGACCTTGCTGAATTCCTGTATGACTTCTAGCAATTTTGGGATGGAGTCTTGGGTTTTCCTCATAGAATAACATGTCATCTGGGAAGAGTAAAAGTTTGATTTCTTCTTTGATGATTTGGATGCCTTTTATTTCTTTTTGTTATCTGATTGCTGAGGGTAGGACTTCTAGTACTGTGTCAAGCAAAAGTGCAGAGGATGGGCATTCCTGTTGTATTCCCAACTTTAGGTGATAAGTTACCAGTTTTTCCCTCTTGAGGATGATATTTGTTGTGGGTTTTTAACATACAGCTTTTATGATATTGCAGTACATTCTCCCATCCTTACACTGCGCAGTTTCAATCAAGAAAGGATGCTATATTTTGTCAAATGTTCTTTTTCTGTATCTATTGAGAGGCTCATATGGTTCTTGTCTTTTATTTTATTAATGTGGTCCATCACATTGATTGATTTACATATGTTGAAACACTTTTGCAGCCCAAGAATAAATCCGACTTTGTTTTGGTGAATAATCCTTTTAGTGTACTGTTGGATGTTGTTAATTAGTATCTTGGTAAGAATATTTGCATCCATGTTCATCAGGGATATTGCACTGTAATTCTCCTTTTTGGTGATTCTCCTTTTGGTCTTTGGTTTTAAGGTCAAGGTAATGCTCATAGAAAGAGCTTGGAAGTTTTCCTTCTATTTCTTGAAACATCTTCAGAAGAAGAGGTATTAATTCTTCTTTAAGTGTATGGTGGAGGAATGCTTGGATGGCTCAGTTTGTTAAGTGCCTTGACTTAGGTCATGATTCCGGGGTTTTGGGATTTAGTCCCACATCTGGCTCCTTGCTCAGCAGAGAGCCTGCTTCTGCCTCTGCCTGCAACTCTTCCTGCTTGTGTTCTCTCTCTGACAAATAAATAAATAAAGTCTTTAAAAAAAAAATGGTAGGGGCGCCTAAGTGGCTCAGTGGGTTAAAGCCTCTGCCTTTGGCTCAGGTCATGATCCCAGGGTCCTGGGATTGAGCCCGGCATCGGGCTCTCTGATCTGTGGAGAGCCTGCTTCCTCCTCTCTCTCTGCCTGCCTCCCTGCCTACTTGTGATCTCTGCCTGTCGAATAAATAAAATCTTTAAAAAATAAATAAATAAATGGTAGAATTTGGTGGGAGGCATCTGGTCCTGGACCCTTTGTTGGGATATTTTTGATTTCTGCTTCAATTTCATTGCTGGTTATGGCTCTGTTCCAGTTTTCTATTTCTTCCTGTTTTAGTTTTGGTAGTTTATGTTTCTAGGAAGGTGTCCATTTCTTCTAGATAGCCCAGTTTGTTGGCATATAATTGTTCATAATATGCTCTTATAATTTTATTTCTTCAGTGTCAGTTGTGATCTCATCTTTTTCATTCATGATTTTATTTATTTTGGTCCTTTCTCTTTGCTTTTTGATAAGTCTGACTAGAGGTTTATCAATCTTGTTAATTCTTTCAAAGATCCAGCTCCTAGTTCCTTTGATCCATTATATTCTTTGATTTTCTTTTCATTGATTTCTGCTCTGATCTTTATTCTCTTTCTGCTGGATTTAGGCTTTATTTGTTGTTCTTTCTACAGCTCCTGTAGGTGTAAGGTTAGGTTGTATATTTGAGGCTTTTCTTGTTCCTTGAAAAAGACCTGTATTGCTGTATATGTTCCTCTTAGGTCCAACTTTGCTGCCTCCCAAAGGTTCTGAACACTTGTGTTTTTATTTTGTTTCCATGAATTTTTTAATAGTGTTCCTCACTTTTCTGGTTGGCCCATTCATTCTTTAGTAGGATGTTCTTTAACTTCCATGTGTTTGTGTTCCTTCTAAATTTTCTCTTGTGACTGAGTTGAAGTTTTAAAAATCTGGTCTGAGGGGTACCTCAGTGCCTCAGTTGGTTAAACATCTGCCTTCGGCTCAGGTCATGATCCCAGGGTCCTGAGATCAAGCCCCACATCAGGCTCCCTGCTCAATAGGGGGCCTGCTTCTCCTTCTCCCATTGTGCAGCCTCTCTCTCTTTGTCAAATAAATCTTCAAAAAAAAAAAAAAACTGGGCTGAAAATATGTAGGGAATCTGGAGAATATTCTATATGCACTTGGAGAAATGTGTATTCTGTAGTTTTAGGATGAAATGTTTTGATATATCTGTGAAGTCCATCTGGTAGAGTGTGTCAAAGTCCTTGTTTCCTTTTTGATCTTCTGCTTAGATGATCTGTCCATTTATTGTGAGTAGAGTGTTTAAGTCCTTTACTCTTACTGTGTTATTATCAGTGTGTTTCTTTAATTTTGTTATTAATTGATTTATATAATTTGCTGGTCCCATGTTACAAGCATAAACATTCACAATTGTTAGATCTTCTTGTTGGATAGATCCTTTTATTATGGTACAGTGTTCTTTGTATCTTATTACAGTCTTTGATTTAAAACCTAGTTTGTCCGATATAAAGATTGCTACCCCAGCTTTTTTTTTGTATCCATGAGCATGATAAATGGATCCCCACCCCATCACGTTCAATTTGGGTCTAAAATGTGCCTCTTGTAGACAGCATATCAACAGGTCTTGTTTTTTTAAATCCAATCTGATACCCCATGTCTTTTGATTGGAGCATTTAGTCCATGTACATTCAGTGTTATTATTGAAAGATAGGGAATTTAGTGTTATTTTCTTACCTATAATGTCACTGTTTCTGTAGATTGTCTTTCTTCCTTACTTTTAGGCTCTCTTTGCTCAAAGGATCCCCTTTAATATTTCATGCAAGGCTGGTTTAGTGATCATAAATTCTTTTATTTTCTGTTTGTCCTAGAATCTCTTTATCTCTCCTTTTATTCTTAATGACAGCCCTGCTGGGTAAAGTATTTTTGGCTGCATATTTTTCTCATTTAACACATTGAATATATCATGCTAGTCCTTTCTGGCCTGCCAGGTCTCTGTGGACAGGTCTCCCACCAGCCTTATGTTTCTACCCTTATAGGATAAGGACCTCTTGTCCCGAGCTGCTTTCAGGATTTTCTCTTGATGAAATTTGCAAACTTCACTATATGTCAAGTTGTTGACCTATTTTTATTGATTTTGAGGGGTGTTCTCTTCATCCCCTGAACTTGCATGCCTTTTTCTTCCCCAAATTAGTAAAGTTTGGGAAGTTTCAGGTATAATTTGTTCAAATAAACCTTCTGTCCCTTTTTCTTCTTCCTCTTCCTCTGGGACCCAGTTATTCTAATATTGTTTTGCTTTATTTTTGCTCATCTCTTGAATCCTTCCTTTATGATCCAGTAGTTTATCTCTTTTTCTCAGCTTCCTTATTCTCCCATCATTTTGTCTCCTATATAACTGACTCTCACTTTTGCCTCGTTTATCCTAGCATTAGGGCCTCAATTTTTTAAATTGCGTTTCAATAATAGCTCCTTTTAGTTCAGCCTGATTAGATTTTAGTTCTTTTATTTCTCCAGTAAGGGATTCTCTAATGTCTTCTGTGTCTTCCACAACTGCAGCAATTCATCCTATTCTTAGATCTCCGGTTAACTTCATAGGTATTCAGAATGATTTGATAATTATTTAGCTGAATTCTAGGGACCAGATGAAATTAGGTTTGCCTACTCTTCTTCCACCATCTGAACTCTTCCCTTGAAAATATCTATTTTGCAATGCCAACAAATTTGACAACATAGAAGAATGGAGAAATTCCTTGAAACATTAAACCTTGAAAACTGAATCTGGAAGAAATAAGAAAATGTGAACAGATTGATTGCCAGTGATAAAATTGAATCAGTAATAAACAAACAGAAAATAACTATTTAGAAAATAACTATTAATAACTACAGAATAATAACAGAATAATAACAGAAAATAACTATTAAACAAACAGAAAATAACTATCCCACCACTAATAAAAAGTCCAGGACCAGATGGTTTCTCAGGCAAATTCTACCAGACATTCAAAGAAGAATTAATGACTATACTTCTCAAACCATTCCAAAAAATAGATGAGAAGAAAAGCTTCCAAATTCATTTTGTGAAGCTAGCATTATTCTGATTCCCAAATCAGGTAAAGATACTACAAACAAAGGGGGGGGGACATTATATTCCAGTATTTCTGATGAACATAGATGCAAAAAGTCTCAACAAAATATTAACAAGACAACTCTAATAATATATTAAAAAATTTATTCACCATGATCAAGTGGGATTTATTTATTTTTTTTAAAGATTTTATTTATTTATTTGCGAGAGAATGAGTGAGAGAGAGCATGAGAGAGGAGAAGGTCAGAGGGAGAAGCAGACTCCCCAAGGAGCTGGGAGCCCGATGCGGGACTCGATCCTGGAAGTCCGGGATCATGACCTGAGCCGAAGGCAGTCGCTCAACCACCTGAGCCACCCAGGCGCCCCAAGTGGGATTTATTCCCATGATGCAGAGTGACTCAGTATTCACAAACCAACGAATGTGATACATTGCTTTAATAACAAAAAGGATAAAAACCATATCATCTCTACAAATGCCCAAAAAGCATTTGACCAAGTACAATATCCAGTCATGATAAAAACCCTAAGAAATGTAGGTTTAGAGGGAACATATTTTAACAACATAGAGTATGGGTATGAATTTTAACAACATATTCATACGGGTATGAATAACCCGTAGCTAACATAATAGTGGTGAAAACTGAGGCCCTTGCCTTTATGATAAACAGGACAAGAATGTCCAGTCTCCCCACTTTCATTCCATTCTCACCACTTTTAAACTGGAAGTCCTAGCCAGAGCAATCAGTCAAGAAAAAAAAATAAAAGGTATCTATATCCATAAAGAAATAAAACATTCAGTATTTGCAGATGATGTGATTCTATATATAAAAAACCCTAAAGACCACCCAAAACTACCAGAACGGATAAATGAACTCAGTGAAGTCCTCGAATAAAAAATTAGTATGCAGAAATCTGTTGTATATATTTAGTAACGAAGTAGTAGAAAGAGAAATTAAGAAAACAGTCCCATTTACAGTTGAACCACAAAGAATGAAATACCATGGAATAAATTAACCAGGAAATGACAGACCTGTACTCAGAAAACTATTTAATATTGATGAAAGAGATTGAAGGTAACAAACACTTGGAAAGATAGTGGATTGGAGAAACTGATTGTTAAAATGTCCGTACTACCCAAAGCAATTTGCAGATTTAATGCAGTTCCCATCAAAATACCAGCAACATTTTCCAGAAAACTGCAACAAATAATCCTGAAGTTTGTATGGAACTACAGAAGACCCAACATAGTAATCTTGAAAAGGAAGAACAAAGCCAGAGGTATCAAAATTCCAGTTTTCAGGGTATATTATAAAGCTGTAGTAATTGAAACAATATGGTATTGGCAAAAAAAAAAAAAAAAATAGATGCATAGACCAGTGGAACAAAATAGAGCCTAGAAATAAACACATGCATATATGGTCAGTTAACCTATGACAAACGAGGAAAGAATGTACAATGGGGCAAAAAATTCTTTTTAACAGATCGTGGTGGGAAAAGTGGACAGCTACATGCAAAAGAATGAAACTGGACCACTTTCATACGTCATACACATAAATAAACTCAAAATGGATTAAAGACCTAAATGTGAGACCTAAAACTATAGGATTCCTAGAAGAAAACATAAGCAGTAAATTCTTTGACCTTGGCTATAGAAACACATTGTCTACTCTGGCAAGAGTAACAAAAGCAGAACTAAACTGTTGGGATTACATAGAAATAAAAAGTGTTTGCACAGCAGAGGAAACCATCAATAGAATAGAAAAGCCTGAATGGGAAAAAAATGAATGGGAGAAGATACTTGTAAATGATAGGTCTTAACTAGGGGTTAATATCTAAAATATGTAAAAACTGTATACACCTGCACTCCAAAAGAACAAATAATCCAATCAAAAATGGGCAGAGGACCTGAATAGACATTTTTCAAAAAAAGACGTACAGCTAGCCAAAAGAAATATGAGAAGATAGTACTCAGCATCACTAGTTATCAGGGCACTGCAAATAAAAACCACAATGAGATATTATTTTATGCCTGTCAAAATGGCTTAAACAAAAAGTACAAGAAATAACAAGTTTTAGCAAGGATGTGGAGAAAAAGGAACCCCCATGCACTGTTGGTGGGAATACAGTTGGTGTAGCCACTATGGAAAACATTATGGAGTTTCATCAAAAAGCTAAAAATAGAACTACCGTATGATCCAGTAATTCCACTTCTGTGTATTTGCCCAAAGAAAATGAAAACACTAATTTGAAAAGATACATACATCCCCAGGTTTATTGCAGCATCATTTACAGTAGCCACAATATGGAAGCAATCTTAGTGTCCATTGATAGATGAATGGTTGAAGAAGATGTGGTGCACACACACACAGAGACATGAACACACACAATATTTCCCAGCCATAAAGAAGAGTAAGATCTTGCCATTTGCAACAACATGGTTGAACCTAGGATGTAATGCTTTGTGAAATACAGAGAAAAACAAATACTGTATGATTTCACTCGTGTAGTATTTATGAAATAAAACAAGTTAACAAAGAATGGTAAAGAAATAGAATTTAAAAAGATTCAAAAACGGAGAGTAAACTGGTGGTTGCCAGAGGGGAGTTAAGTTGCATCAATGATGTGAAATCGATATAGGGGATTAAGTGTACACTTACCTTGATGAGCACTGAGAAACGTATAAAATTGTTGAATCATTATATTTTACACCTGAAACTAATAAAACACATTGTTAATTTTACTTGAATTAAAAAGAAAAGAACTTATGTATTCTCCAAAGACCTGGTAACACTTAGACTTAATAATTTTTAAACTTTTAAAATTTGTCATATTGATAGACAAAATGGTGGCATTTTGAATTTTCAGGAATTTGTTTCCCTGATTAGGAGTAACTCAGGTTACATTTTTTCGGAAATATTTATTGTCCATTTACATTTCCTTTAAAAGTCTTTTAAAATTTATTTATGTATATAATGCAGAAACAATAAAAGTTTTAGAGATTGTTTTTGGTATTGCTGAAATGAAGAGAAGTACAAATTTAATTAGGTAAGAAAATCCTGAAAATGAGTCATGAGGGACTCACTTTACTCTTTGGTAGACTGTATCATAAAGCTACAGAAAATATTAATGTATGTCATTGGTTCATCTACTGGCAGATGGATCAGTTGAACAAAAGTAGACCCAAGTATATATAATAATTAATGTTAAAAATTATGTTCTGGGCACCTGGGTGGCTAAGTGGGTTAAAGCCTCTGCTTTCGGCTCAGGTCATGATCCCAGGGTCCTGGGATCGAGCCCCATATTGGGCTCTCTGCTCCGTGGAGAGCCTGCTTCCTCCTCTCTCTCCCTGCCTGCCTCTCTTGCCTACTTGTAATCTCTTGTCTGTCAAATAAATAAATAAAATCTTTAAAAAAAAAATTATGTTCTGCCTCTTTCTTTCTCTTCACAATTGACAAGTGATTAACAACTTGAAAAAAAAAGTTACATCATACTGTACCCCAACGTCTAGATGTAGTAAAGTATTAATAATAATAAAATAAAACAATTAGAAAAAAATGTAGATGAAATCCTGTTGGAGTTGAGAATTCTAAATCCATAAAAGCAGACTTAAAGTAAATATTTAATATTTACATTATTTTACATAGCATTACATCCTAGATCCAAATATTTCAGCATTACATCCTAGGTCCAATATTTACTTGTTTAAATACCATGAATACTTAACCTTTTACCAATATATAATATTTATTTCCTGTTTAGTGCTTATCTTTCGTGTCAATTTGATGTCACTATTGCCACTTTATTTCTATTTATCTTTTGATCTACATCTTTATTTTCTTCTTTTATAAACCATATTTTACTTTTATCTAAACAATACATGCACATGATTTTTTAAAAAAGCAAAATGGTACAGTGACGAAAATAGCAGCCCCCTCCCTTTTCTTGCCCACTCCCAATCCTGCTTCTTAAATTTTTCATTTCTTTTCATTTTTTTCTTCTGGTATTTACATAATTTTATTTCTGACAGCATTGTGCTAATTCAATAGGATGATCAGGAAGTAGCAGATACATTTAAAGCTTTATTAAGATATATGCGAGGTAGAGGTTGAGAGATAACCCCATAAAAATATGGGGTCCAGTGGCTATCTCACTAAAGTATCTGCCCATTCAGTGGTCCTGGGCATGTCATCAAAATAGTGGAGAAGGATCATGTTTTCTGGAATGTAGAAATTATGAAGATGTCTGTGGATTTTTGTGGTGGACAGACTTCAAGTGTGGCCCCTAATCACTGCTACTTCCTGGTATTCATGCTCTTGACCCCTTCCTTTGAGTGAGACCTGTGGCTTGCTTCTAATCATCAGTTATAGCCATGATGCTATAGGGCTCTTCTGTGATTACTTTATGTTATGTAAGATGCTGTCTTGCTAGCACACTTGCTCTAGGGTTTTTTCTTGTTGGTTAGACAAAAAGTAAGTGATGTTGGGGAGGACTATGTGGCAAGGAACTTTTCATATCTTTTTGGATTGGAGAGTTGTCTTCAGCCACTTGCTAGCAGGAGGTCAGGGCCCTCAGTTCTACAGCCAGTCACAAGGAAATAAATTCTTCCAACAATATAAGTTAGCTTGGAAGTGGATTTTTTTCCATTTGAGCCTCCAAGTAAGAATATAGAGCAGTAAATACCTTGATTGCAGGCCTGTGAGACCCTAAACAGATTTAGGTGAGCTGTGTCTAGACTCCTGATGTTCAGAAATTGCGCGATAATAGATGGCCAAGACAACTACATTATGGCAGGGAGCAGGACCATTAACATAGTGCAGAAGCAACAGTAGCAAGGTATCCTTATTTGTGATCCTTATACTTTATACACAATAACAGCTTACTTTGAGAGGTCCTTTTTATTTGAAGAAAAAAGCATTATCGTGGTTAGTAGCTGCATATCAAGTGTTACGAATTGCAGTTAAAGTGAAAGGCACCACCTGATTAAGTTTATGATAATCCATAGTAGTTTTCTAGTTTTTTATGTAGGCCAAACTGGTGAGTTTATTGGGGATATAGTAGTTTTCACCACCTGTTTTTTGAAGTCTGATTAAACTCAGTACCTACTTCAGAGATGTAACATTGTTTCTAGTTTAGAGTTTTGATAAGGAGAGGAAATTCCATGAACTTTAGACATTCCTGCCATTATGCCCCTTACCTCATGGGTCAGAAAATCCAAATGGGGTTCTTCCAGTTGCCAAGTATGTCTTTCCCAAGTGTATATATAGGAACCAAGGAAATAACCACAGAGTGGGTCCCTGGTCTATTTATGTTCACTATTAGTTAGACTTGATTTACAACCCCATCTATCACCTGACTATCGTTAAGTCCCTAATTTAACTGGTGGACCACAATAACAGTTTGGATCCCTAGAAATTAAACACACAGTTATTTGAGTTGGTGAAATTATATGTAGTTGATAAATTATGGTAAGGGAATAATTATAAAGATGTAAAGTAGATGTAAATGAGACTCTAGGGTTCAAAGACATTTCTCAAGGGAAGAAGGACTTGGATGAACCGGTTCTCTTCTGAGACCTGGGTTTGGGCCTTACTGGAGAAGGTGGGTTTGCAGCCTGTTGAGTGACAGAGAGGTTCACTGGATTGCCTTAGCCAGAGCTGGTTCACATTTGCTAGGCAGCAGGAAACTACATTCTGAGATAGAGTCGTGTTGCTGTGGTAGACCGTATTACAGTGGAAGATGAGGCACTGCTGCCAGATGTGACTTGGAGCATGCCAGTGTCTGTGTTAGGAGGGCTGCATAAAGAGGGTAATCAGTCCCAGGCTGGGGCACAAGAATACCAACGAACTGCACACTCTTAGCATGAGGATGAGATAGACCACCTCTGGTGGATTATGCGGCAAGAGTAAAAAACCACAAAACTCTAACATATCAAAACCAGGAAGAGAAGTCCCCCTTCCTCCTTGAGTATCTTTTCAGAGCCCTTTGCTAATAAAGCTTAGCATAGTGTTTACTTTGAAGGAGAAGTGTTTATAAAATCTAGTCCATTATTATAGAGGAGATACTGGTGGGGTAACAACTTTGGTGCTGAGGCACAGTAAATTGGTAATTGCTGTGCAGAGGTTTTCCTCAGATTTCTGGTGTTTGCAGCTACTTGCTTATCTTAAGAGAGAGGCATTGAATGCAGATGGATGCTTTGTTTGTGGAAGTAGAGTTTGTATATGTTGTATTTAATTCTGTCCGATATTGATGAGATTTTCTCTTTTCCTTGGAATTCATGAATTTTACCTGGCTATGCTTATTTGTGTCATTTTCCCATTCTGGCAGGAACTAGATAAGCCATGTTTATGTTCAGAGTCAAATCTTTTATTAATCAGGTACCTCTTAAAATGATCAGCTTAATTGTATTTCTTTTCATTCCTTGTTAAACACTTGTATATGTTATATCTCCTAAATACATCTGCCAAGAATTTTACCCCTTTCCTTATGAATTCTGTTTGTATATTTTTCTTTTATCTTGAGATTCCCCCCCGCCCCCCACCCCACTGAACTTCCAGGGCATTAAATTCATTTTCCATAGTGATTATTCTTTCAATGAACCAATGAGTATTTAAGTTTGAAAGTTTTTTATTTTTTATTTTTTTAACTTTGAGAATGTCCTTTCCATTCTTTAAATTTCCCATCTGCTTCAAATATACCCATCTTGGCTGATCAGTGAGTCTTTTAGGCATATTATTTTGCTTTGACTTTTTAAGGCGCTTTTTAATTTGGATGGTCAAGTCAAATTATTAGGATCCCTCCTTTGGCACAAATTCATGTACAATAGGTGTTACGGTCTCCATTCATGTGAGTATCACATAACTAACAATTGTGTTAATTGGATGGTACTTTTCCAGCTTTAGAAATAGGAGGGAACTCAACTTATCCTAGTGGTCCCCTACAGTTCCTCTGAGGCCATGAATTTATAGCATGCCTTCCTAGGACCACATACCTCAGGTCTTCTACTATCCTAAAGAAGATAAAGTGATCTCTGAAGGCTCCAGTTTTTGAAGGAAGAAGAAGTAGCATTCTTTGCAGGCTTTTGTTTTCCCGGAGGGGGGGGGGTGGGGAGGATTTTGGCTGGTATCCACCTGTCTCATGCTTAGTTCAGAAAAGTACTTAGTTTTGTTCTCTTTCTTTTCTCTGACAACCCCTGCAAGAATCCATAGCCTTGCTTGTATCCTGCAGGCTTTGCTACCTTGCTTGCCCTAGCAGTTGTTTTGTCCTGAATGGAAGTGTGATGACCAGTATATCAGGAATTCATATTCAGGTTGTCATCTGCAAAATTCCTCACATGAGAACCTCTGCAAGATAAATATCACAAGTGCAAAGACATGTTATGAACCAGAAAGAAATATTCTAAAAACTTGACATTAAGAAGAGTGCTATTTAAAGTGTCATTTTAATTTTTCTGTACCATTTTATTTAGACATCATTTTTATAGTATTAAGGCTTATATACTTGTCAGTAGTATCTTTCTGTTTCAAAAGCAAATACTACAAAACACAAGAGAAAACTAAGATGAATATCCAGTGAAATTATGAAATATGCTGTGTATGGGACTTTATGTTTATTTGTCTGAAAAATGGCATTGAAGTGATACTATAATCTGTGATTCCATTCCTAACTATGGAATAAAATCTGGCCTATCATTGAAGGGTCATACCATTTATCTGAGCTTAAAAATGAATTTGTCTTAGAATGGGAGAAGATATTTGCAAACGACATATCAGATAAAGGGCTGGTGTCCAAAATCTATAAAGAACTTATCAAACTGAACACCCAAAGAACAAATAACCCAATCAAGAAATGGGCAGAGGACATGAACAGACATTTCTGCAAAGAAGACATCCAGATGGCCAACAGACACATGAAAAAGTGTTCCACATCACTCGGCATCAGGGAAATACAAATCAAAATCACAATGAGATATCACCTCACACCAGTCAGAATGGCTAAAATTAACAAGTCAGGAAATGACAGATGCTGGCAAAGACGCGGAGAAAGGGGAACCCTCCTAAACCGTTGGTGGGAATGAAAGCTGGTGCTATGGTTAGTGCTGTGAAGTGTGTAAACCTGGCAATTCACAGACATGTACCCCTGGGGATAAAAATATATGTTTATAAAAAATAAAAATTAAAAAAAAAAAGAAAAATCACATACCAACAGAAGATACATGCAAAATTCTAAATAACATTAGCAGACAGAATCTAGTGTTTGTTAGAAGTTTAACACAAAAAGACCATATGTGATTTTTTTTCTAGGAATGCAATAGTAGGAAATGCATTTTAGTAATAAATTTTTAAATGAGCATTAAAAAAATGAATTTGTCTGAATTTATGCAGTTATATTGTATAAAAGGGCAGTGATGAGATCACATTGGCCAGAAACTGCAGTTAGTTAATATAGTAGGAATAGGAGTAGCAGTGAAAGAAATAACATGTGTAGGATCAATCTGTTTTTTCATCCTTGAAGTTAAAAAAAAAAAAAAAGTCTTTGGAGAGCTCTGAAAACCCAAGAACATTTTAGCTTATACCTGAGGGTTAAGTAACAAGTCTAGTCTCATGGCGTAATAAAGAACTCTCAGTCTACCTGTATAGTATTTACATTTATTTACATTCACAGAAAACCTATATATGATATTGCTAAGAGCTACATGGAAAAATTATCTAAATATTAATTATTATATAGTCATTCTCTGTTTGGAAGAGGGAAGGCCCTTCATTTAAGATTTCTAGTTAGGGTCTTTAGTTTATAATGTGTTATCTTTGCCATCTGCTTGTCTTCCTGTGAAGCAAATGAATCTACTCTTAAGCAACACTATAGAATACTAATTCTCTGTGTCCTTGTCTGCTTAACCAAGGTCTAATCAAATGGCCTGCTGAAAGAGGAATATTTATCTACTAGAGTTTGAAGACTATGCACTCAGTGTATTGTACAGAGATCCAGATTGAATTGATTGACCTTTCTTTTAGGTTTAGCTTATAAAAAGCTTAGAAGAAGATTTAAAACTCATTTTTAACTACAACATTGACTGTTTGTATTTTCTTTTTGAACCCTGAATTTTTGGTTTTTGTTTTAGTTTTTCTTTCCCAATTCTTAAAATGTTATTTTTCTAAATACCTCAAATTCTTTATTATACTCTCCTCTATTATAATATGATAAAGTCGTTATAGCAAATGCAATGATTTTTCTCCTTTTACTGTAAACTGATTCAAATGCTGCATATGGTTTTCTTGTTGAGGATTTGTGGCTAAGTTCTTAGAGATTTTTTTGTAGTAAAGTCTTATATTTAAATGTTTTGAGATGAATTGAGGAAAGGCTATCAGTGTCACAGTTTGAAGCTCTCATACCTTTTTCCATGTTATATATATGTATATGATATTATTTATTTTAAATTTAGAATCATATACCTATTTTTTTGCTTAGTATGTCATAAACAACCTTTATATCATTAGTGTTAACATATAGATACAGCTAATTTGTATTAATAGCTATATTTTAAATATATATATGTGTATATATATATATATACCATAATTTAGTGAAACATTTCTTTGCAAACATTTAGATTGCTTAGCTTTTTTGCTCCAGTAAACAGTATTAACAATATTCATGCAGGTGAGTATTTTTTCTGAGGGAAGAAGCCTGCATATAAATAGTTTAAGCCAGAGGGGCAGCTTTTAGCAGATATGACTGGCCACTTACCAAAAATTTTTTTCCTTTTCATAGCAGAGAAAGTTTAAGGAGGGTACTGGCAAATGGAGACTGTGTCTCCACTCCCCTTGCACTGAGATGTGGCTGGTTAACTAGTTCTTGCCAATAAAGTATTACCAAAAGTGATAATGTATGACTACCAAGTCTGAATTACAAAAATCTGCCATGCTTTTCTGTGTTTTCCTCTTTATCAGCTGGGTATCGGTTTCTCCGGGTCAACATTGAAAGCCTTTTATAGGTGATCATAGAGCTTCTGTCAGCTTAGGTCCCTGCGTGATTGTGTGACTTTAACTTACAATTCAATATTTGAAAGCTGTGACCTTCTCTTTGCGAGACTGTAGGTTTGTTACCAGAAGTGTTCTTTGTGGGGTGCCTCGCTGCTCAGTCAATAGAGCATTTGAATCTTGATTTTGGGATTGTAAGTTTGAGTCCCATGTTGGGTGTAGAGATTACTTAAAAACAAAAAAGTGTTCTTACTGATAATCTTGAAATCGTACTGTTTATCTTTCCCTACTCCCTAATGAGGACAACTCATATTAAAATGTAATAGAGTTTCTTTTTATTAAATTTAAAAATTTTTTATTTATTGTTTTATTAACATATAATGTATTATTTGCCCCAGGGGTACTGGTCTGTGAATCATAAGGCTTACATACTTAGCAGCTCTCAATATAGCACATACCCTCCCCAGTGTCCATAAACCAACCACCTCTCCATGCCCCCCTTCCCCCGGCAGCCCTCAGTTTGTTTTGGGAGATTGAGAGTCTCTTATGGTATGTCTCCCTGCTGATCCCATCTTGTTTCATTTTTTCCCTTCCCTGTCCCTCAACACCCCCGGCCCTTCCCCTCAAATTCCTCGTAACAGAGAGATCATATGATAATTGTCTTTCTCTGATTGACTTATTTCACTCAGCATAATACCTCCTAGTTCCATCCACGTCGCTGCAAATGGCAAGATTTCATTTCTTTTGTTGGCTGCACAGTATTTCATTGTGTATATATACCACATCTTCCTTATCCATTCATCTGTTGATAGACATCTAGGTTCTTTGCATTGTTTGGCCATCATGGACATTGCTGCTATAAACATTCGGGTGCAGGTGCCCCTTTGGATTACTACATTTGTATCTTTAGGGTAAATACCAGTAAGTAGTGTGATTGCTGGGTCGTAGGGTAGCTCTATTTTCAATTTTTTGAGGAACCTCCTTGCTGTTTTCCAGAGTGGCTGCACCAGCTTGCATTCCCACCAACAGTGTAGGAGGGTTTCCTTTTCTCTGTATCCCCGCCAGCATCTGTCGTTT
>PISX010021530.1:0-33424 GCA_004024625.1 Mellivora capensis
CCGCTTCCTCCTTTTCTTTCTCTCCACCTCCCATCAGTTTCCTGTCTGTCTGTAATCAAAGTCCTCTTCACTGAGATTGCTCCTTGGTGCTTGCAGTCTCTGCCTCATTCACATCCTCACTTTGACATTTCCATGCCTACTGCCTCTCAGTTTTTACTGCTGCCTTTCTTGCCAAATGCAAATAACGACTGTTCTTTTGCTGTTCCTTGTTTCTGGTGCAGCAGGACAATGAGGGGAGCACAGATCAATGTTTCTCAAAGCATGGCTGTGGCGAGCCTTGAAAAGAGGGAACCCTGGTAACACGCCTAGAGGTAAAGACAATTTCCTTGCTCCATTGATATCTCTCCCAGGGAAGAGATTCCCAGTAGAGAAGCCAATTCTGGATTCAGAGGAAGCAGTGGCAGTTCAAATCGGGGTGTGTGTGTGTGTGTGTGTGTGTGTACAGTCTCCATGCAAGGAGGATACTGAGGTCTCAAGTTAGGTGATTCTCTGAATAGCAAGCACAGGCAGCACCACTGAAGGTGTAAGTTTAAACTTTTTCCTGTTTTCATATTGGCTAGTGTGAGAGAATGAATGAAAACCCCAAATGAAAAGGACCCACCTTCTATGGATGCCTTCTCCTGCCTTTTACTTCTTCTCCATTCTAGCAACAGCTCACGTTTGCTTTTTGAGCCAAGGAAGCTGCATATTTTTACTTTGCCTTTGCTGAAAGAGTTGCTGTCACATTCCACGCAAGATGATTCTGCTGATTTGCATGAGAGGAAATATAATCTGTTGAAGATGTAAATGTACACAATTGTTTTCTTATCTGTAGGCTTTCTATTTTTTATTTGTAAAGAGTTTGATTTAAATATGCCCATTTGAAGTAAGTTATTATAGGGGCTTATGCAGTGCCGGGTGATTACATTTTTAAAGACCTCTTGATGGCTAATTCAGCTTTTCTTCTTTTCCGTGAATTCATCTTGTCATGCTTATGATAAGAACTTCAAGCATTTATATTAAAAATATTATGAGAGATAAGATACAAAGATAAGAAATGGGCCCTGCCTTCTAGGAGCTTGCAGTAAGACATGTTTTAAGTGTATTTTGAAGTCATTTGGAATTTGGATTGAATTATCTATATAAACAAGGTTCTAACACATTGCAATTATAGAACACTTCATTGTTTGCAAAATACTATCATAATCCTAGGCAAGACAACAAAAGCCTCTTTAACTCCTTATGTAGTTAAAACAATGCAGTTGGAAACCAACTTAAGTGTTCTCTCTCAGTTTTCTTAAAACTGAGAGCTCCCACCATTGGGATCCTGGGCTTTTCCTTTGCCCACTTTGCTCCGAAGTGGGATTACCAAGGTGTCAAGACATAATCCTGAGTTTTGGGTGAGGAGCCTCCATGGGTCCCAACTTCCATATACCCATCGTTTTTGCACATTGTACTTAATACTCCAAACTACCTTTTGTGGGACAAATTGAGGTTTTCTTATAACAGCCAATAAGATATTTCAGAATTTTGATGTTGCCTTCCAGTCTCTGTGCAGTATTTCAACCTTTAGTTATACTGTATGTTTATGAAATTATTTAAATATTTTATCTATTTCCCCTGATTATTTAAAAAAAAAAACACATCCAAAACAGGGAAATGAAATTCTAAATGTGGTGACTCAAAGGGTAGGTTTCATCAAGTGAATATAAATGAGATGGGTTGAATCATTTTTGGTATGTTGTAAGTGGGAACTATAGCCTTTTTCAGCCTATTAAGTCAGGCAACTTAGAGTTGAGTTGTGAAGAAATGAAAGTGATAAGACACAGTATGATAGAAATAGATATTTAAGATTGTGTGTGAAAGACAACATAGTTAGGAATTCTATAAGATTAATTTTAGCTGAGAACAGAACCTCCATTCAAGTTTGTTTCACTTGCTTACCTTTGACTTTTCATATTTCGGGGTCATTCTAGATGGAGTTAGGGGACATTAGGACTACACAATATGGGGTGGACTTAACTCTTTAGTTGAAGGGACAGGTGGTGACAGTGATAACTGAACCTTTTGTGCAAAGAATTAGCAGAACAAGGTAATGGGAAAAGAGAAAGCAGAGGTCCAAGTCAACAACTGTAGCTTAGGAGAGTACAGTTGTAGAGGGCATGAAAGATTGGCATGAAGGTAAGCCTACTGTTGGGTGGGGGGGCACTTGTATGAGCAGGAGATATTAGAAAGTCATGTGAGATGTTTTAAATCCCATAAGTGACAGAACGACAAAGTATTCTGCCTGCTTAGAGATGACATGAGAGTATGTTTGATGGTAGATCAGGGAAGACTGGACGTATATAACATTTGAGCTGAGCCTGGAAGAATGCATAAGATTTTTTTCCAGCCAGAAATTTGAGGAAATGATATGATGGGAACAAAATGGGATGGAATGAGTGATGAAAATGAAAGTTCAGAGAGAGGAAATAAAAGTACATGTTTGGGGAATAGTGAACTGTTGGACAATTATAGACTGGTATAAGGTTTATTGAGAAGAATAGAGAAAACTAAGCTAGATTGTGGCCAGATCAAGGAGATTTTATTACTCCAAGCTAAACCATGATTCAGATTTAATTAGTTATCTTTTTAATCTGGTGATGCGGACCCTGGGACTTAGAAGGAAGGAAAAGCAGTTACAAAACTTTTCTAAGATTTCAGGTGAGAATTCTGAGGGTCTGAAGCAGTAGGTACACACCAGAATAGGAGGCAGTGGTGGATTTAAGAGCTAGTCTAAGTGTGTTTTGGCATGATTGGGTTGTCAAGGATGAGAGAAGGGAAGGAATCAAGAATGACTGAAGGAATGGAAGATTGGTAGAGTTATAATAAGAACAGTTAGGAGAAAGATAGAGAAAAGAATAAGATAAATGTAAAGATGTTGAGTTTGGGGTACCCATGGAATACCCTGTTGGAATCCTCAGGAGTGTTTGATAAAATTAAAGGCATGGGATTTAGAAGTAGTTTCTTGGGGGTAATGGCAAAAGTAATGGGGATGAGATTTTCAATGAGAGTATTAAGGACAGAGGGTCAAGGCTTGTGGTTCAGAATTGTGGGAATATATGCTTTTAGGGTTTAGAGGAGGAAGTTGAACCAATGAGGAGAGAGACAGGAGAATTAAGTACAATGTGAAGGATGACAAGGAAAGAGCCAGCTTTAAGAAGGAAGTGGTGAGCAATAAGATCAAGTGCTGGGAAGTGGTTGAGGATGTGGCTAGTAGAGGTCACCAGAGACTCCTAAGTGAGCAGGCCCATTTAGAGAGATGCTGTGATGGCTCCTGTCATATTAACTTGACTGTCTCTGCAGTGCAGGGGGCAATGTCCCTGCTGGGAATTGGAGGACTGCGGATAAGAAGTGGGCTCTAAGTGGAAGTTCAGAAAAGCCAAATGGGAAGACTCATCAGTAGTGACGGGCCAACTAAAGGGAAAGAGCATTGAAAGTGAATGCAGCAGCATGGTTTGAGAATTTTGTTAGATGAAAGTAGATGGTGAGTATTCCCAGGGGTTCGAGAGTGACAAGGCAGTTTCAACAGGAGATTAAGGCATTGAGGGACCCTAGGATGCTTGCAAGGAAGGGGGATTAAATGCTTGGTCTAGGTGGTAGGTTGAATGGAGCTGGAAAGGGAATGAGGCCTTGGTCTGGGAGGAGAAGGGAGAGGGTGATGGTCATAGGGGCACAGAATATATGTAGGAGGAATGAACATGTGGGAAGCAAGGACTATTTGGAGAACAGAATTTCAGGGTTTGGGACTTTTTAGCCATGATAGTTTCCAGGATTGAGAAATCCCAGGGTATGGCTGAGAAGGTGCTAAAGTAGACTGTGGGTGAGATTTTTGGAGTTCCACAGGTCTGGGAGTTGCTAAGTCAGTGCTGAAAGGATCATCAGTATGAATTCTGAACTCACCAGAGTTAAAGGCAGGGGCCATAAAAGGAAGGAAAGAAACTACTATTTACTGAGGCCTACTGTGTGCCAGGCAATATGCTGAAGTTTTTCACATCTGTTATAGCATTTAATCTTTATAGTAGCCCCGTAATTATGGGTAATATTGTACCTATTTTACAGATGAGAAGCTGAAGCCTCTCAAGGGGGCACAAGGTCTTCCAGGTAGGACATGCTAGAAATAGTCTGTAAATGCATGTCTCAGCCCAAAGCCCCAAAGCTTCTTTGGGAGAAGAACCATAAACCAAAAGTTGACATCATCATCTGAGGTCAGTGGAGAGTGGGAGTGGACTGGCGGATCAATGGACAGTGACAACCAGAATGGGGATAGTTTGGTATACATAGGCAGTGTGGACTTCAAGAGAAGAGATAATGTTTGGTGAGTGCATTGGGGGAGAGGTCTGGAAATGGAAATGCGGAGTCATTGGAAATGCTGACATTGCTCATAGGTCGCAGTTGTGAGACGGAGGGGCTTAGGGGAGTTCACAGCGTCAGGGGCTGTATTGGAGAGGTTGAGGCTCATCTTGGAGGGAGCTTTGCCTCCTCACAGCCCTTGAACTCTTATGAGTGTGACACTTGTTTTTATTCTCTCCATTTCTGTTCTCACATCTGCCAAGATCAGTACCAAAAAATGGGCACTTTCTCTAAGAATTACGATCAAGCTTGCTAAATATTTCAATTCAATTCAAAAGGATTCCTCTGAATCCTGAAACATGTATTTAAAATCAAAACAATGGAATGTTAGGTATCACTTCTCTCAGTGGAAGGGAATGGGTTTTGAGTTTTACAGAAAATTGGCTAAATTCTTCATCCTCTTTCTCACTTAAGGTAGACCAGTAAAAAGGTGATCACTGTACAGTGGTTTCTGAACATAAGCATCCTTCACTATTATTTGTACTGTTTTGTTTTCCAGGTTCCCTGACAAAAATCCATTTGCTCTCTAAGCTGGGTGTATTTAAGTATGAACCCTTAAAATGTCTGGTGGGACATTCTGAAGACCCGAATGGGCCTTGGCACCATGAATGGAGTTATTTCCTGAGTATGAGTAAGAAGTAGTTGACATCAGCAAGTGTTTAGTAGGCTCCTTGATGTCGTATTTTCTGGTTTCTGGAGGGCTATTTCTGTGAGACTGACATCTCTAGGGACCAGGTGAGGCCAGCTTTAGTCAAATATTATAAAAAAGAGTTCAGCTATTATTCTTCTTGGCATACTAAAATCCATTCATTTTCTGGATTTATTCAGGTGAATTTTTGATAATGCTTCCTTGCTTCATGAAAATCTTCCAGATACATTAGAGTTAGTTGGAAACATTGTTCCTGCCTTTGAGGCAGTGTCTATGTTTTTTTGGTGCTGTTTAGCTGGGTGACAGTCCACCAGGAAGAGTTATTTGCCCCTGTCCTCATGAGCTAGGTGGTATGGGATGTAAAGAACCATTCAACAATTCAAAAAGTATTTATTGATTGCCTGCTACAAGTTTGGTATGGTTCTGGGGACTAGAATCATAATAGATGGCAAGACAGACAGAAGTCTTTACCCAAGGATTTCTAGTGGGGGAAGATAGATGGTAAATAAATAACCAAAAAACCATATGAATTATAATGTTAGAGAGTAGTAAGCAGGCTAAAGGAAAGCAGAGAAAGGTGGTAGAGAGGGAGAGGAGTGATATTTGTGGTATGGTCAGTGAAGACCTCCCTGCAGAGATGGCATCTGAGTTAAGAAGGCCAGGGACATTTGGCATTGGACACTTTGCTTTTGACGTTTACTGCAGAGTGCTTTAGCATTCATTCAATTCTCAACTGACAACCCTGGGAAGAAGACACTGATATCTTCACTTTCATAAACATGAAAAAGGTGAATGGAGGTAGTTAAATGACTAGGTAGAGTGCACAGACCTGGGGCTTGACTGAGATTGCCTCATTCTGGGTGAGGTGTCTCACTCCTATACCACAAATCAGAGCTGCTTGTAGACATACACCAGCACACCCATGAGAGGTGTGTGTTCGTTCACACAGCAAAGATGCCAAATGCTGAAGGGAAATGTCAGAGAGGGTCGTCAGAAGTGTCCACCTGGGGAAAGGGTGGGTATGGTTGGGCACTCATTGCTCCCTCTAGTCCTGCCAATGCAGAATGAACCAAGGCCTCAGAGGACCTGACACCGACCTTGGGGTATTCCCAATAACATTTGTTTGAAAGCATTTAAAAAATCTGAAAACTGCCTTCATTTAAAATGATATCCACCAACCCCTCCTTACCAAGTCATGCCTCAGGTGTTTAAGAAATGCTGTGAAGGAACTGACAGTAAGCAAAATGCATAACTTGCCTTTTTGTTCTTGCCTTTCCATTTCAGAGAATTCAGGCTTTCTGAAGCTCCCTCTGGTAACAAAACATCTAAACATGTTCAAAACACTGTTGTTATCTCTCACTTTACCCTTGAGCAATGCAAAGAAAATACTGTGAACTGGCAGGCATCATTTTGCTAACACTGTCGCATGCGTCCTAGCTGTGCTTCTCCTAGAAAACCTCCCTTTTCCTTGCTGTAAGGATGTTTTCTGCTTTGGCTGTTTTGGGGTCTGTTTTTAGGAAGCACATGGTTACAGTTCCTTTTTAAATTTCATCTTGGCCTTATGTTTTGCATCTTTAAGTTCAGCAGATGCATTATCTGAACTTGTTTCTGGCTTCGTGGAAGGGATTTTACCTGGAATGCAAAAGGGCTGGATACCTGAGCCTTGTTTCCGGCTTTGTAGGCCATGGAGGCAAATATGTAGCACATGTGCCATCACTGTCCCTTCCCTAACCTGTGGCAGACATCTGTAGTTGGCCTTGGCATTCTTTTCTTATTAGGTATAGACATGGCCCCAGGACCCTTCTCAATTCATGGCAGCCACTGCCGACTGCCAGAATTGACTCAGGGATACCACTTCCTTGTCATCTCCAGATAGTCAGAATAACTTCCTGCTGATAGCTGCCTTGACAGTTTCCACCATAAACTTTGAAATATTTTAAAGTGCTCTTATTTTGCTCTTAGTATTAGCATGACAAATATAACACAGACATTACAGAACATCTCTGGTTCTCAGCAGGAGAAGAGGGTATATTGGAATCTCTGGGAGGGGGATCCAGACATGTATGTATTTTTAAAGTTCCCTAGTTTTATTGACCTTTCCACCCATGGGTTGAGGAACATTAGAGCACACATTTCTGGTTTCTGTATTAGGCTTCCTCCTGCCCTCACAGTGGAATAGACACCCTTAGGCACACCTGGAGAAGAGAGATCTGGAAAGCATCTTCATTTGGCAAGCAGCTCTAAGAGGGCCAGCCCAACCTGACATGACTACTCTTTATCCCAGGGAACTGCAGCAGTGGCTGAGTTTCCTGAGAATGAGGCAGCTTACTCCCAATCTAGGCAAAGGAGTTGTCTACTGGCTTTGCCCATCTGAGAACTCATTTCTGGCCCAGAAGGTAGATGGTCTCCCTTGGTGGAAGGGCCAATGCTTCCGTGAGCGTGGAGCTGGATGAGACTGCCTGCTCAGGGCAGGAGGCAGCTTCTCTGACAAAGATCCTGTTTGTAGCTTCCAAGAAAGACTGTCTCAGAGCACTCAAAAGCAAGTTGTGAAAACAGTTTTTCAGAGGCACCTCCTTAGTTTTAACAGTAAATGCTCATAACTGGAAGTAATGATTTGGCAGTTAGAAGTCAAACTTCAAATAGGTGCAGGAAACCTATTTCTAAAGAAACAAATTGGGCTGCCTCCCATTGAGCTAAGTTGTACTTTGAACTTTCCTAGAGTTTATTTTCCCCAAGGAAACAGGGCAAATATCAGTTCATCAGTAATACCTGTGACCAAAGATGTCTATGCCGAAGGACTCAAAGTATTTTAGAGATGGCCTCTGTGTCCACATTTGGCTGTATCAGCTCATAGGGGCCTTTATTTCTGTCTTGCACATTGTGATATGCCCGGCAGGTGCTGAGTAGAGAGCACATGACTCCTGGTCTTTAGAGGACACCAAATGTCCAGGGGTCTGCCTAGCATCTGGTGGTATAGTATTCATGGCAGTCTGCCTTTCCCTGGTATAATCCATGTACTTGTTTATCCACTCAATTATTCAACAAAAGTTAATGATTGCCTACTATATGTGGAGCCCTAGGCTTTGTTCTTGGAAACAAAGATGAGTAAAAGATTGTCCTGCCCTCATATGATTCAAGATCTAATGGGGGAAACAGACCTGTAGGTAGATTAAAAAAAAATATTTTTAAGTGATCTCTATACTCAGTGTGGGGCTCAAACTTAATCTCAAACCCTGAGATTAAGAGTCACACGCTCTACCAACTGAGCCACCCAGGAGCCCCCATAGATATTCTGAAGCAGTGCAGCAGGTCACCATAGAGAAATGCCTTGAGTTTTCTGATGTATAAGCAGACTTCTCTATTCCTGACAAGGGAGCAGGTGTGGGGGAAGCTTCCTTGTGAGGGTGTCAAATAACCTGCATCTTAGTGGATACCTAATAGGATGCCATTTTCTTTTCTTTCTATTACCTGCCTTTCTAGATGGTCTGACATATCCCCAAAATAGAGAAATAGAAGCTTTTGGTGATGCAGCCTAAGGCAAACCAAGGGACAAAGATGGTTTGAGCATAAAGATACTTAGGAGGGGTACCAAGAGGTGGTTAGGGGTGGCCAGGTAAAGAGGTATTGGTTCATGGATGTTTCACTTTCAGGTTGTTAGAACATAGTTGTCTCTTTTCTTTCTTTCTTCCTCCACCTAAGAATTGCATCTCCTGGGGCACCTACGTGGCTCAGTGGGTTAAAGCCTCTGCCTTCGGCTCAGGTCATGATCCCAGGATCCTGGGATCGAGCCCCACATCGGGCTGTCTGCTCGACAGGGAGCCTGCTTCTTCCTCTCTCTCTGCCTGCTTCTCTGCCTACTTGTGATCTCCATCTCTCAAATAAATAAATTAAATATTTAAAAAAAAATTGCATCTCCTCTGAAAGCTGTGTGTCAAGCCTGCCATCCTATGAGCAACACTCCCTAACCTCTCAGCATTTCATCCTCATCTAGATCCCTAATTTACTTGTTCTCCTACTAGTGTTCATTTTTTGCCTCCTCCCCTTGTCCAGACTACTTCTTTTCCCAACCCAGATTCCACATTTGAACACTAAAAACCCTTCTTCATGAAGACCTTGCTCCTGGTCTCTTATCTGGCAAAATCCCAACCATGCTTAATGGCATCTGTCTACTCCTTATCTGCACCCAAGCCCCTGAACAAGCAGGACAGCAATACATGGCTATATCTTAGATCTATGAGGACTCATCTCGAATGGGTATTCAACATTGCCCTGCCATCTACCACATCCCCCTACTCGTACATGCATCTTCACACTGTCTGAACACTTATTAATTCATTCAAGATCCCTTTGGTGAGCATTAACTTTATGTGTGGCACAGTTACGGGCTCTGGGGACAGAGCAGTGAACATGACCAAAAGATACTTCCTCTCTTGGAGTTTTCACTTAAAGTGGAAACAGATGATACACAAGTAAATATCAGATTATATTTACTAAGAGCTATGCAGGGAATTTTGGGTGAATTGACAGACGCCTGGCTGACTACATTATATGGATTGGTTTGAGAAAACCTTGCTTGAGGAGATATTTAAGCAAATACCTGCATACCAGAGAGGAGCCAGCATGTGAAGATCAGAGGGAAGAGCATTCAAAGCCAAGAGAACAGTGGGTGCAAAGGCGCTCTGTTGGAGTTGGGCTTGGCTGGTGCAAAGAAAAGAAAGGCCAGAGTGCCAGATCATAGTGGGCAAAAAAGAGAGTAATTTGAAATTAGAGTAGCTACACATGGGTTTGGACTTGGAGATGTAGTGAGGTTCAGGATGTTCCCTGTTGGCCCTGATTTCCATGCTGAAGGAGAGGTCAATCTCCCTTAAGACTCATGGCATATGGTGGGTGTTGTATAGTTGGTAGGAAGAGTAGGGAATTTTGGAGAAGCCACCCAGGGGAATGAAGTGGGGAGGGTAAGGAGAGAAGTAAGGATTGGAGGGTGGCGTTTTGACCCCTCTACAGCTAGGATCAGAGTTTGTAGTGGCTTTAAGCATTCTGGCTATGCTCTATGTGGGAGCAGAGGAAGTTGAATCTTGCATTGATCTGAGGATGATTTTTTCAGAAAATGTAAAGGAAATGAGACTGCAGGTAGGTAAGTAGTTTGAAGAAGGCTCTTAGAGGAGACACTAAGGGGGGTATGAAAGCCTCAGGTGAAATGGAGACATAAAGAATCCTCTGTGAGATTGGAAAGCAGTTGTAGAATTAATGATCAATGGAGTTTTAATACTCAATTTTTTTTTCACCGAGCAACATCAGTCTCAGTCTTGTTGTTAGCTAGGCACCTGGCAGGACAGGAGATATTAAAGAGCTCTGCTTGAATAGGTTTACCTTCTTCAGGCAAAAATATTTGTTGAGAAGGCTAGAAGGCAGGATCTTGGAGAAAAGAGAGAAGGATGGAAAAGGTGAAAGGAAACAGGCCAGAAGAAAGGAGGCTTTCACAAAGGAAAGCTGCTGATTGTGTGTCTGTGATCAATCACTCTAACAAAGAGGTCTGTGACATAGCCTTGCCCTCCCAGAGCATCGCCATTCCGCCAGCTGAAGCCCCATCAGGAGACGCGGACGGTGATTTATAGGAAGGTCTCCTGTTCTCCTTGGCAGTTTACTCCACTGCACGTGGGGTTTTTGCTGGTGGTAGACTTTCTTTTAGAATTCTCTTTGTGTGAAAGCAATGGTCACATCTTAATACAAAGTAACCTTTGGAAGAGAAACACTTTTTCATCTTTCATGTAAGAATAGAAGAGTTTCCCAATAATTTAGCTTTGCCTGAGGTTGGAGAAGTGTGAAAATATTGAAGAACCATCATCATTTGGGCAAACATTGTGTGTCAATCACACTAAAAAAATTAAATAAGAAACCCAAAACAAATCTAAATTCTCCAGGAAATATGTGTCTGTCATTGAAATCTCAGACTTTCATGAAACAACTCAAAATTTCTTGCTTTTATTTATTTTTTTTTGTTTTACCTTATTAGATTAAAAATTATTTTCAGTCTTATTTCTAATCAGGCATTTAATGAGTACTTAATTGATTAGTTGCCTGGCCTTTCACTCTTCTGCCTAGGGGCAGCCATCACAGTAGCCTTTAGGCTAGTTCCAAAGGATATTAATTAGTGAAATGCCAGTGGGGGTGGAGTGGGGGGAGTTTGGTGGCCAAGAAGGTTGGAGACACTATGGATAAAACAGTGTTAAACAGGTTTTGTTGTTGTTGTTTTTAACTGCTGATTTTCTTTTTTTTTTTTAAGATTTTATTTATTTATTTGACAGAGATCACAAGTAGGCAGAGAGGCAGGCAGAAAGAGAGGGGGAAGCAGGCTCCCCACTGAGCAGAGAGCCCGATACAGGGCTCGATCCCAGGACCCTGGCATCATGACCTGAGCTGAAGGCAGAGGCTTTAACCCACTGAGCCACCCAGGCGCCCCTAACTGCTGATTTTCTAAGAGGTTTTAATATGCTAAGAAGCATTGAAAATTTCTAAGTGGGAGGTAAAGTGTGAGATTGGTTTACCTTCTTTTTGTTGGAGGATCTTCTGGGACTGATACTCCACAGAACACACTGTATCTTAGTGCATTGGCACAGAAAGCATTAAGATCTACAAGAGAGAATAGTGGGGCAGAAAAGTACTGAAACTCAGAATAATGAGCTTCATACACCAGAGGTCAAGATGCTAAGTTCTCCTTTAATACTAATTTGGGTTATTGCTTCCTCATTTCTATCTATCTACATGCCATCCTTGATATCAGATTAATCTTCCTAAAATTTAACTTTTCTTAGATTGCTCTTTTATTCAGATGACTGTGTTAATCTAAAGCTGTGACAGACAGTATTTTCCAAAGAGAATCTCCTATTTATCTATTCTTTTCTTACAAGTGACTGATATTCCACCCATATGCTCTTCTTACATTGTGATAACACTCTTCCAACCATGAAGAAAAGTACCCCCTTGAAGACGGAAGGCGTTTGTAACTGTTTCAACTGAAAGAATATGATGAAATGATGTGTGTGACTTCCAGTGTAGGTCATAAAACGGTTTTATCTTTTGCCTTTCTCTCCATCTGTTCCTATCTGTGTCCCAGGCTCTTTCAGACTTTCCCTTGGAACTCAGCCCTGTGCTGTGAGGAAGTCTGACCCAACCCACCTGGAGAGGTCCTTGTAAGAGAGGAGCTGAGACGCACCACCTCCTTTACCCCCAATAATCAGCATTAAGTTTCAGAATGTGAGTGGAGAACACTTCAGATGATTCCAGATTGTTGGGTTCATGGTCAAAGGAATGAGACCAATGCAAAGCGAAGGTCAAGCAAAGCTTTATTTCGCACCAAGCATAGAGAATCAAACTGACCGGCCAGGGCCGTCTCTTACAAAGAGGCAACCTCTCCCTGCCTCACAGACTAACTTTTATAGAGCAAAGGCCATGTGGTTGGGCCTGGTCACACACAGGTGGCCAATGAGATTGTAACACACAGAGAAAGCTGCACAGTCATGCTAGGTCACACATAAGTGACCAATTGAATTACTGTTTACCCTATAGTAGATATTTAAACTAGCCTATCACCTTGGTCAGAATTGGCACCCAAAAGGTGCCCAAAGGGGGGGGCCCATATTCCTTGGTAACTAGGGAGACAGTATTCATCCCCCCACTGATCGGATGTCTCCACCTGGCCTGACCCACCCTTGTATTTGGGCTTTGTTACCTGGGACTGGTTTTCGGGACTTGTTTTTAAGTAAGTCCCCTGGGGGGTAGGGGGACAGGGACAGTTTAAGTTTTACTGCATAAACAACAAAATCACTGTTTAACCAAATGAAATCGCTCTGGCTAAATAGGCCCTTACACAGATCACAGCTTTTTTGAGCTTTCCAGGTGAGCCCCAGACATTGTAGAGACAGGCTGTCCTGTCCCCTCTATGCTTTATCTGAATTCCCAATGCACAGAAACCATAAGCATAATAAATGGCTGTTTAATGGTAGTACATTTTGGAATAATTTATAACACAGAGCATAGTAGCAAAAGTGTAAAATTCCAGATTATTTATCTGACATTAAAGATCCCTCTCTACTGTGGTCTCACATTATCCTTCAGTTCTCATCTTCTACTATTTCTTTATGAACTCACTGCTGAAAATCTAGTTACCTTATTTTTTGTCTCCACAAAAAGTCATATTTTCCTTGCTGTACATATTTTCTTGTTAGATTGTAAAATCGTTGACTAGTTCTTTCAGTCACGTTTTCTTAGGACTTCACACAGTGCTAAGAATATAGAGTTGCTTAATAAATATTTGAGAAGTAAATCAATGGATACATGAATGACATCATTCTCCTAGGTAGACATACCTTTCCTATACTTTTCCACATATTCAAATTCTGTGAATGCCTACAGGACTAAGTTTAAGTGTTGTTGCTAGCTGAAGTTTTTCCCATTTATCCCCAAATTGAGCAATTCATTCCTACCTTGAGTGAAAACATAATGCATTGCTTTGTACTCTTTACATAGCCCTCAGTGCTTACCAGTTTCAGTGATTTGCCATCTCTCCATGGGCTTATATATAATTTTTCCAGTTCGTTTTTAAGGTTCTTTAGGACAGACCCATGCCCTCTTTTCCTTTTCCTTCTTATTCTCCTCTTCTTTCTAATTCTTTAATTTTCCTTAGGACCTAGGATATACAGTATACATTCAAAATCTCTTTGTTGATTATTAAGAGCCAAGAACAAAACAATAGCCCCCAAAGCAAAAAAAAAAAAAAAAAAAAGAAAAGAAAAAAAGAAAAAAATGAAAATCTAATTCAAATCTAGGCTGCATTTTACATTTGTAGCATGTTCTCCTTCACACTGACCTTTATGAACTCCATACCATTCACCACACTGTGAGCACTCTGCCCTATTTCAGGAGGATGACATACTTTATGAGGAAATTAATATACTAAAGTAATAAGAGCTTGGAGGAGGTGCCTACAGGGCTTCCACGGTAGTGGGGCAGGTCACGAAAGGATGAACTCAGATTCCCAATTCTTCAAGAGCAGTTTTACCTCATTAGAGGGCTGCTGCATACAGTTTCATTTGGATAAAGTTCAGTGTGTAAAACAAAATTAAAGGGAGCATGTCAAAGGAAGTGAGGAATTCGGAAATCAAACTGTTGGAGGTGCTAGGGACATTCAGTGTATCTGAGAACACATCGCACCTGAGAAGACATGAAACCTATCTTCAGTTAACTAGAGTGTCAGGTACATTAAGGATTTATGCTGAATAGCTTCCAATGATTGACCCACCATGAATGGATGTATAGATTTGGGCTCGTTTTTAGGAAGACTTTAATAATAGAGATTACCATCACTGGGCTAGGCTACCCTCCCAAGTAGTATGTTCTCTGGCACTGCAGTTCTCCGAACAAGGTCAAATAGGTAGGCTCATGTTAGGAAGAATGATTTAATGACAAGAGGTTGAATCTAGTGAATTTGTTCAATTTTTAATTTTGGAGCTGTTTTAGCCTGAGTTTAGTCAAGGAAAAGGAAATTGTTCTTGGTATTTCAAACAGAGAGAATTAAATGCAGGGAATGGGTTATAAGTTTGTAGAGCAGAGTGGAAGATCTGATAAAGGAGGGGGGAGGTACCTGGAAGAGACAAAAGGAAGAGGGGTAATACCCAGAAGCTCTCAGTGTCCTGGAGCAAAGTCCAGAGGCTGCGTCATCTCCTGCTGTGTGGGAGACATGTGGCAGTTCGATCTGGATGTGTTGAAAAGGAACCGTATTAACGGCATTAACCAGGCCTGCAACTTCTGAACGGGTGTGGCCTCTGCCCAGGCTGCTGTAGTTCAGAATCTCCCCGTCCTGCTGTCACACTAGCAGCCACCTGCAAACAGTGGCAGTGGCCACACAGTCAGAGACGGAAGTGGGAATCTCTTCTCTTGCCCCCTTCGACCTCCTGCGCGTGCCTCCTATTGGGAGAACCTAACAGGAAGGTGGTAGACAAGGACACATGGGAGATGTGGTTCACAGATTCTTATCCCAGCAGCACAGAGCACTGTATGTAAAGGCAGGTATGGGGCTGAGAGACAACAGGCTAATAACTGGCCTCTGGGTCCACAGACCATGCTGGCACAAGTGTCTGTCTTTCACTTGAACAACCCTAGTAGCTCCAGCTGGTCTCCTTAAATCTTTTCTGACCCTCCTGACATTTGGTCTCTAGGCTGTAGCTGGAAGGGTACCTTTTAAACAAAAATGTAATTGTGTCACTCCTTTGTTTAAAACCTTCCAGTAGATCCTCATTTACACTAGGATATGATCCCACTCCTTTGCATGCATGGCCTGGAAGGCACTGTGTGATCTGCCCCTTGTTCATCTTTATAGCTTTCTCTTGTACAAGGCTTCTTCTTGATCTTTGCAACACAGACATAATGGTCTTCTTTCAGTTTCTTGAATGTACTATTCTTCTTTTCTGCCACAGGTTCCTTGTACATGTGCTTTCGCTTTTATCTGGTATGTTAGCCCCATTCCTCAACTCCCAGAAAATGTTATACATTCTTTCTTCAGAATTCTTTTCAGTCAGGCTTCCTTCATAGAGGCTTTCTCTGGCCACCCTGACTGGATCAACTCTTTCTACCTATCGGTTATTTACTTCTGTTGCTTTCTATCTATCATTTTCTCTCCTTCATACTACATATCCATTATATTTCTCTCTTCCCCTCTAGACTACTAACTTCACGATGACAGGAATTATGTCCTTTTCTTTGCTCAGTAACGCTCCCTCACCACATAGCACAGTGCCTGGTATGTAAAAGATGCTTAATAGGTGAATAAATGTATGAACACATGGATATATGATTTGATAATTCTTTCTTACTGAGTTGAGAGGACTCTAAGGAGTCTCTTTGTGTAATAATATAACCTCCTTCTGAAGATATTTTGCCTTTTCCTTGCATTCCCTGAGATCCCCTGCTCTCCTCAGTGGCTTCACTCTTCAATCACAAATCCTCCCATGAGAGAAGCCCTCTAAGAATGCTGCCTTTGTTTAGTGGGTGATTTTGAAGCCTAGTCTCTTCTGGGAATAAAAAACCCAAACTGAAATAGTTGGAGTTTGCCAATTGGGAATTATAAAACACTTGACTCTAAGACTGTGGTGACAGGAACACAGGGCAAAATAGATGAGACTCTGAATTGAAAGAATTCCCAGGACTCACTGGAAAGCCACCTAAGGATAGTGAAGAAAAAAACCAACCAAACAGTTTTCTACAATGGGTTGTATTGGGGTCAGTGCCTTGTTTACTTTTTCTTTGGCTATAGTTTTTCATCCTTAGCAGTTGCCCCTGAATCTGGCAAAGAATTGTGACACTGGTGGTTCCCAAGATGCTTTGCAGGGAGGTCATGGTTGGGCGTATAGGTGCCATCTGGATTTTCAGTTTGTCATGAGAGCACCCTTTCCTAGGTTTGAGGTTTTTAGAGAATGATGAGATGGGCAATCAAAGAGAAATATGACATTGCTCATGAGTGATTGTTGTTATTTATTCCCTATCCCTTAAGCCATCAGTGAAGTGTCCTAGTCAAAGACTTTAGCTGACTGGGGAATTCCCAAACTCTGCCAGATGGAAGAAATATAAACCTGAGGGAATATATTTTTGCACTGTTTACAGTGCATGGAAGTTTCCTTAAATATATAATCAGAGGTAATTAGTCTATATGGTGTAAGAAGGGGTATAAACACTATTGACATGCTAGTCTCGGAATAGGCACATCTGAGTTGATTTGCCTTTGACAGTTTCTGATTTTCTATATTTTTGATATTTTGGGAAGCAGATGTGATGAGGGTAAAGAAGTTTAAGCTCGAGAATAACATCTTGGTTCCAAAATAATATAGCTTGTTTACATTCTCTTAACTTTTTAACCTACAGAGAAACACTGACACTTGGAGGGATATTGTCAATCTAGGACTTAGTAAATCAGAAGATTCAAGATGGCAGGATTCTCTCTGCCACAAAGTAATGAGCTTGAATTAAAGGTACTGAATTTCTCTGCCACAGGGGTTGACATCTTTACTCTGGGTTGAATTTTTTACGTTTACGTAACCTTCCAGTCTTGAGGCAGATTTAATATTGGCGTATTTTGTTGTGCCTGTCAGCAGACTGTTAAGTCATTCTCTTTGTATCGTGTGAAAATATAAAACACGGCAACAGTATAAGAACAGTATGATTATTAGCAGTTTCAAATAGGAACAAATGGTGTTTCCTATATTTGAGACACATTTGATAACTCCAGATATGCTTCCCTTTGCTTTCATTCATAATAGATCTGTCCCGAGGCCCTGCCAGCCTGGAGATAGAATCTGGGTACTAAACACTAGCACAGCCTTTATTCCAAGGCTTGGTGCCTTTCTGTAGAGCCCCATATAAATGCTTTCAGACCTCATTGCTTTGGCTGACACATAACAAATTACCTAAGAACTTAGTGACTAAAAACAACAAACATTTATTACCTCAGAAAATGTAGTTTCTGTGGGTTGGGATTTTGAGAGTGGCTTATTGGCTGGCTTGGGGTGTCTCATGAGATTATAACCAAATATCAGCTGGGGTTGTAGTCATCTGAGAGTTTGACTGGAGCTAGAGGATCATCTTCCAAAATGGTTCTCTCATAAGGCTGTTGGCAGGAGGCCTCAGTTTCTTGTCACAAGGGCCTCTCTCTATGGCTGCTTGATGTTAACTTTTTAACATTTGCTATGTCCTAATGACATAGCAGCTAGATTTCCCCAGAGTGAGTGATCGAGAAAGAAAGCAAGGAAGAAGTCATGTTGCTTTTAAAGTCCACCTCCTAGAAGTCATGCTATTTCCATGTTCTATTCCTTAGGTCACTACATTCAAGTTAGACTCAAGGGAACAGGAATTGGGCTCCATCTTGTGAAGAAGATAGGAGTATCAAAGAATTTGTTAACATATTTTTAAAGTCACCCAATTTCTGATTGTGACCTGCTCTACATTGAAATGATTATATCTTGTTTGTACTGTAAGATTTCCTCATTCTCCCCTGGTACTGATGATGGCATGACAACACATCTGTGTGCAGGAGCTGCAACTAGTTTTATAAGCCTCTCCTCCTTCTTCCTCTGAGGAGAAAAACACAAAGCACACCTTGCAGGGAATTTAACTGGATTAAACCTAAACCTAAACCTGAGTTTTTTAAATTAAGAAAAGACAGCTATTTGAGCTTTGCGAGCAGTCTAGTTTCTAGGGGCAGAGGATGTCATCTAAATTTGTGATTGCCTTCTTTTGTTTGGAACAATAATCTTCAAAATAAAGCTAGTTATTTGAAAGTATAGCAAATCCTCTCCCCCCACCCCCACCCTGGCTTCCTCCTCACTCTGCTGGCTGGAGATGGAGCCTCCTTTTGAAGGACTCCATGATCCTTTCCTCCCAGGTGTCTCTGTCATGGCTGCATGACTCTATTAAAAATTGTGTCCTAATAGGAATAGGTCAGAGTCACTTGAGGGGAGGAGGCGTCTGAAGGGAGTCTGAACCCCTGATTCAGACTTAGCACATCAGGGCCCAGGTGGTCCCCAAGAAGGGCTGGTTCTGGGCATAGCCTGTGGCCAAGGTTTGAACCCCTCCTGACTCTGGCACTCTTGTAAGAACAGCCAAGTCCATTCCTCCTCAGGACTCTTGCACTTGGTGTTCTTGGCATGAGCCTCCGGTGTTCATGCCCCTACTTAGTGGCTTGGTTGATTCCTTTTTATCATCTAGGATCTCAGCCCAAATACCCCTACTCAGACCACTCAGTCTAGAGTAATCTCCTTCCCACTAGCAGGCCCTCTTTAAGAGCCCATCCTATTTTTTTTTTTTTAAGGGTGTACTAATCTTTGAACTTGTTCATTTTCCATTTGTTTGGTCTACCTCACCCATATTTGGAATATTTGGACCCTTAGCAACCCCTTACTCTCCTTTCTCTTAGCTGCATCCTCAGCAATTATAGTAGTGTCTGATGCATAGCAGGTTCTCTATAAATATTTATTTCATGAAGGAATGAATGAGTGATGGAATAAATACGCATTCTACTGTGAAATGAAAAAACTGAGACTAGCCATTCTGGGCTGAGAAGCCTATGTGTTCCTGGGAATGTCTGGGAAGAAGAAGCACTGCTAACCTGGAGTCATCACATCTTGAATATCAAACAAATGTGACTCTCTTTGTATTTAAATTATTAAAGCAGAGCATACCTTTTACATGTGTTTTTGTATATATATTGGGAGCTTCAGTCCCACCAGTTGGCCGGCTCATTGGCACACATTTTCCTATCCCTCACGGCCACCCAGGTTGAGAATTTGATTACTCCCCATTCAACATGGGGAGTCAGCTCACTTCTGTTTTCTCTCTCTTGATCCTACCCATTTTTTTCGTCCTTAACTGGTTTTCCCTTAGCTCAAATGCCAAATCCACCTCACACCTCACACCCTGCCCCCTTCTAACTGCCTTGTATATTTGTCCACTTAAGAATTTTTTCTTACACATGCATAATTAAAAATTGCAAGGTGATGAAGAAAAGACAAATAATACAAACCCTGGTGAATCTCTTAAGTGCCAGAAGTCTGCAGTTATTAGCATTTGTTCCTTTTGTGTTCCAATGGTATTTTCATTGTTCTCCCTTTTGTCTCTAGGGAGGAGTCTTTGCTGTTGCCTTTTTAGAAAGGATTTCACAAATGAAGGGAATATAAAGGACAGACTTAAAAGAGGGAAGAGGAATACTATTTGAAGTCAGGTTAGACCACTTAGGGAGTCTGGATATGGTCCTTTTCAAGTCTGTCCTGTTGCTTGAAAGCACATAGCAACCTCTGTGCTTTGCTAGCCTGAGTTACTTGGCAAATAATACCCTTTCCTTCAGAGGTGATTGCATCTTGTCAGAATGTGGCTTGACCCTGTCAGTGAGTTTACAAAATGCAAAATTATTTGGCCATATTGGATTGAGAAACCTGCAGCTGAGCAGTGAACAGATTTGTGTTGTTGTTAAACAGGTGCAATAGCACTACAAATTCAGGTTGAAGTCCGCAATAGAGTGAGTAGGCTGCATGTGATTGCCGCTCTAGATCTGCTGTCCATCCCTATCTCCATCCTGTTACAAGCCTCCAGAAAACTGTCCTGTGTGGGCTGTGTTAGTGGGATCCTTTGTGTTCTGTTTTCTAGGTGGATTTGGCCAATGGAAGACATCAGCAGAAAACCAGAGAGCAGGAGGAGAGGAAGGTCAGTGTATTAAGTCCCCTAGCTTCTGTTCAATGGATGCTTTATAGATGGCCCCCTACATATATCTTCTCCCAATTTCCAGTAACAACTACTTCTTCCTGTGCTCCTTCAGTGTAGGGACATTTTCATAAGTGCTTTTGTAAGAGCTCTTCACAACTGCTAGGCTTGAGGTGTTGTATTATTCCTTCCCAGTTTCTCCAAATTTTGTCCATCTCTTTGGAATCAGTTCCTTTATTTAAATTCTCCCCAAGTTGATTATGCCATCTGTTTCCTGTTAGGGCTTGTATGCCTTGGTTATTTGATCTTAGTCTTCCCTTTTAAGACTAAATGTGGACCACACTGTCAAAACTTGGGGACATGTTTCTTAGCACTTTGTTCTTCAGTATCCTGACAAAAGAAAGTGAGCATACGAACTTGTACTGTAAATTATATACTTTGCAAAAGTGTACATACACATGTGCAAATGAATTGAGAAATAATTTGATCTCATTTCTAAGTGATGCCCTAATAACTGTGTTTTGAGTTGATCAGCATAATTAAGAAGTCCATCAAGAACCCAGGGCTAGCTGAATCCCTCTGGGAGCCTCAGCACCTAAAGTCATTGCTTAAAATTTAATGGCAGTTTTCCTTTCCACTTGTAGAGCCATTCAGCAGTGAATGTCTACCCTGCTTCTACCATATTCCATGTTGTTTGACAGATCTACTTCCTCCTCTATGAAAAGCTAGAAACTAGGAAGAAGTATTCAATTCATTATCCAAGTGATAAAGTTATCAGAATGGTCAGTGGACTTTGCTTATTCTCTAAAAAAATAAACTTTTTATTTTGCAGTAATTTTAAATTTACAGAAAAGTTGCGAAGAGAGTTCCCATATGCCCTTTACTCAGCTTCCCCTAATATTAATATCTTACAAAATGATGGCAATCTTGGTCAAAACTAAGAAACTAACATTGGTATAGTCCTATTAACTTAAACTCTAGATTTCCTTTGGATTTCAGTGGTTTTCCCACTCATGTCCTTTTTCTGGTGGAAGATCCAATCTAATATACATGTTGCATTTAATCATTGGGTCTCCTTGGTCACCTCCAATCTATGACAGTTTCTCAGATTTTCTTTATTTTTTCATGACCTTGAAAATTTGCTCATTACTTTTAAATTAGCTGGAACTTTATGAATGCTGTTAAAACACTAAATACAATTTTATGTCCCTATCAAGGATAGGTAAGAATTATTTTCAAGCAGCTACTGTCATCCTTTGGGTTCCCCCATGGAGGATAGTTCAGGGCTTTCACTTGCTTCCACCCTCTACCTTACACATACCTACCAGTGATAATGTTGAGTGTGTTGTGATTTATGATGAAAATAGAATGATTTTGGGGACATGTTTCTTACTTTGTGATCACTGCCTGCTTATCAGGGTGGTCAGTGGATTTCATTAGCTCCCAGTCTGGAGAAATGAAAATCTCTCCTTTAGGAAACATTGTCCAGTCATTTTTTTTCCAATAGCCTCCCCTTTTCATGAAGCCAATCTACAAACTCCCTAAGATGGAAGCACTTGTAATAATTTTGAATAATGTCCTGAACCTAAGTTTCCATAAAGGACTGGCTTGTTGTTTGGTCTTTCTTGTGCTTTCTGTGTTACATGTTATTACTTAAAGGGTAATATTCTTCTTGTAATGCTTTTAAGCACTGCTTTGTGAAAGGTGTTGGAAAGGTGAAAATAATAATTAAATCTTATCTCAAATGTAATTTTATGATTATATAGCACTGTTCCCTAGCGCTATGCTCTCAAAATTGTTGTGGACCCACAAATGCCTCCTATGTGTCACAGTAGAGAAAATGCTAAAACAGGGCTTTGTTGTTCAATTATTTTTATATTGGCATATGAATAGATTCTCAGTGTCTAGACAACCACCTACTTGTGCTCATCCTTCTCATTCATGTGACTAAATGAAAAGGCATGACCCCAACAACCTTGTTTTGGGCGACTGTAAAGCCAGGACACCAAAGCTAAGAACTAAAAGGAATGACTCTAATCTTCTGTGAACTAGCATATTTTATAATCTTCAGAGACTTTAGGACAGACTAGCAGCCTCAGTTTTGAATCCTTCAACAATCTGGTGGAAAGATATCTTCAGTTATATTCATTCATTTATTCAGGCACGTATAGAGCACTGACAGTGTTAGACACTATGCCAGTTTCTTAGGCTATCAAGATAACTGAGAATTGGTTTTCATCCATCTAAGAGAGAAGAAAGGCAACAAATAATTGCTGCTTAGTGTGACATATACTATGGGGGAGGGAAAAAAAGGGGGCTCTGGGAACACAGGGAGGTCTGGAGTGAATAGGGAAATGAGAGATGCCAGTGGTCTTGGTCCTGGTCTTTTGGTCCTCCTTGGTCTCTTTAGAGCTTAAGACTTCCAAAGTGATTGCCACTTTAAATAAAACTGGAGAAATAGTATTGTGTATGGTGAGATTAGAGAAGAGAAGGGGATGAGATAGAATGTGGGAAAATCAATAGGAGGCAGTTACAAGAGTGCAGGCAAGGGAATACAGTTTTCCACCTCCTCTTCTGTTCTGTTGTAAAAGAAAATCATAGTCTGTAGAAGAAAAATATATGGAGCTAGTTTATAGTTGAAGAAATTCTAGCTCTATCAGTTTCTGCCTGTGTGACCTTCAGTAAGTCAGTGGAGTTCTCCAGCTCTCCATTTCCACGTCCACAAAACAATATAAAATGTGGACTCAACTGCCTCATTGTTCTCAGATTCTTCCTCTGCCTTTTCCTGTTCTGCTTGGTAATATAGGAAGCTACATTTCTTTCCCACACTTCCCTGCCTTTTGGTTTCCAGGTTGAGCTGGCCAATGAGAGGTAGGAGGAAAATATTACAGAGTGTTGGTGACGAGAAGACAGGGCATTTCTCCTCCTTTTGGCTTTCTGTGGCATCCATGGGTTATCATTTCCTTTATAGCTGTAGCAGCTGCTGGAGGGCCCAGATTTCTGGGCTGTTTCACCACTTCCTCCTATTGTCCCTCCAGACCTAGGGGTGATAGTAGCTTCCTACTGTTGATAATGCCAGGGTTCTTTCAATAACCCTGACTGTATTTATAACTTTTCCAATGTAACCAATCTTCAGAATCAACTTTCCTTTCTTTGTAGGATAAACAGCAATTTTTATTTTCTTGACTAGATCATGAATAGCCTGTGAAATGGGAGTGCTTTTTAAACTGTGATGTAAATGAAGATATGTATATCATGCTATTACTGTTTAGGACTTTGATAACTGTGGAGAATCTTGGAATGCAAAATTCTATGGTAGATTGAGCTTTGTCCTGCTTATACTAGTTGGTGGGCCTATTGGCCAAGTAAGCAAATTCTCCAGTTATGGGCCCTGTGCCTGCACGGCCACACCAGAAGCCAGCAGTTGGTTGTCTATTAGTGGCTTTTCTCTGTTGAACAGAGACACACATATATAAAACATATCCTTGGGGCACCTGGGTGGCTCAGTGAGTTAAAGCCTCTGCCTTCGGCTCAGGTCATGATCTCAGGGTCCTGGGATCAAGTCCCGCATCAGGCTCTCTGCTCAGCAGGGAACCTGCTTCCCTTCCTCTCTCTCTCTCTCTGCCTGCCTCTCTGCCTACTTGTGATCTCTGTCAAATAAAATCTTTTAAAAAATTAAAAAAAACCCTATCCTTGTCCTATGGGAGCCTATAATCTAGAAATAATTAGTAGGAAATACTTAATTTGGTAGTAACATCCTTTGTGGGGAGGAGTCAAGATGGCGAAGAAGTGGCAGGCTGAGACGACATCAGGTAGCAGGAGATCAGCTAGATAGCTTATCAAACTATTCCAAACACCTACAAATCTAATAAGAGATTGAAGAGAAGAAGAGCAGCAATTCTAGAAACAGAAAACCGACCACTTTCTGAAAGGTAGGACCAGCGGAGAAGTGAATCCAAAGTAACGAGAAGATAGATCGTGTGGGGAGGGGCTGGCTTCCTGTAAGTGGCAGAGCAATGGAGCACAAAATCAGAACTTTCAAAAGTCTGTTCCACTGAGGGACATTGCTCCAGAGACTACCGGGGTGAAGCCCATGCAGGGACAGCGTGGTCTGAGGTCCTGTGGGGTCACAGAAGGATCGGGGGTATCTGAGTGTCGCAGAGCTCACAGGTATTAGAGCAGGGAAGCCAGGTACAGAGATGGAGCTGAGGAGTGAGCTCTCAACTCGGGGTTACCTTAAATTGTGATCTGTGGCAAAGGCCACTGCTCTGTGAGTGGGGACCCCACAAGATCCGGGGAGACACCCCTGGAAGAGCGCAGGGATCTGCAGGGTTTGGAGACTCCAGGCGGGTCTGTGTGCCAGAGACAGAGAAGCTTGGTCACAGGCTGGTTGAGCTTGGAGCACGGCCGGAGGCCAGGGAGACGGGAGTGATTGAGTGCTTATCTCCGAGGGTGCACTGAGGAGTGGGGCGCCGAGCTCTTGGGTCCTCTGGGCTGGAGATTGGGAGGTTGCCATTTTCATTCCTGTCCTCCAGAAATCTAAAGAAAGCATTCAGGGAACAAAAGCTCCCTAAAGCGAACCCAACTCGCCACAAAAAACAAAAAAAAACAAAACAAGAGGCAGTACCGAAGGCCAGGAACCTAATCAATATGGACATTGGTAATATGTCAGATCTAGAGTTCAGAATGACGATTCTCAAGGTGCTAGCTGGGCACAAAAAAAGGCGTGGAAGATATTAGAGAAACCCTGTCTGGAGAAATAAAAGCACTAAAATCTAACCAAGCTGAAATTTTAAAAAAAGATATTAATGAGGTACAATCAAGAATAGAAGCTCTTACTGCTAGGATAAATGAGGCAGAAGACAGAATTAGTGATATAGAAGACCAAATGACAGAGAATAAAGAAGCTGAGCAAAAGAGAGACAACTACTGGACCACGAGGGGAGAATTCGAGAGATAAGTGATACCATAAGATGAAACAATATTAGAATAATTAGGATTCCAGAAGAAAAAGAAAGAGAGAGGGGAGCAGAAGGTATATTGGAGAGAATTATTGTAGAGAATTTCCCTAATAGGGCAAAGGGAACAAGCATCAAAATCCAGGAGGTGCAGAGAACCCCCCTCAAAATCAATAAGAATAGGTCCACACCCTATCATCTAATAGTAAAATTTACAAGTCTTAGCAACAAAGAGAAAGTCCTGAAAGCAGCCCGGGACAAGAAGTCTGCAACATACAATGGTAAAAATATTAGATTTGCAACAGACTTATCCACAGAGACCTGGCAGGCCAGAAAGAACTGGCATGGTATATTCAGAGCACTAACTGAGAAAAACATGCAGCCAAGAATACTATATCCAGCTAGGCTATCACTGAAAATAGAAGGAGAGAGAAAAACCTTCCAGGACAAACAAAAACTAAAAGAATTTGTAAACGCCAAACCAGCTCTACCAGAAATATTGAAAGGGGTCCTTTAAGCAAAGAGAGAGCCTAAAAGTAGTAGATCAGAAAAGAACAGAGACAATATACAGTAACAGTCACCTTAGAGGCAATACAATGGCACTAAATTCATATCTCTCAATAGTTACCCTGGATGTAAATGGGCTAAATGCCCCAATTAAAAGACACAGGTGTCAGAATGGATAAAAAAACAAAACTCATCAATATGCTGTCTACAAGAAACTCATTTTAGACCCAAAGATGCCTCCAGATTTAAAGTGAGGGGGTGGAAAAGAATTTACCATGCTAATGGACATCAAAAGAAAGCTGGGGAGGCAATCCTTATATAAGATCAATTAGATTTTAAGCCAAACACTATCACAAGAGAAGAGGAAGGACACTATATCATACTCGAAGGGTCCGTCCAACAAGAAGAACTAACAATTTTAAATATCTATGCCCCTAACATGGGAGCAGCCAACTATATAAACCAATTAATAACAAAATCAAAAAAACACATTGACAACAATACAATAATAGTAGGGGACTTTAACACTCCCCTCACTGAAATGGACAGATCATCCAAGCAAAAGATCAACAAGGAAATAAAGGCCGTAAATGACACACTGGACCAAATGGACATCACAGATATATACAGAACATTCCATCCCAAAGCAACAGAATACACATTTTTCTCTAGTGCACATGGAAAATTCTCCAGACTAGATCACATCCTGGGGCACAAATCAGGTCTCAACCGGTACCAAAAGATTGGGATCATTCCCTGCATATTTTCAGACCACGATGCTCTGAAGTTAGAACTCAATCAGAAATAGAAATAGAAATAGAAATCTGGAAAGAATCCAAATACATGGAGACTAAAGAGCATCCTTCTAAAGATTGAATGGGTTAACCAGGAAATTAAAGAAGAATTGAAAAAATTCATGGAAACAAGTGAAAATGAAAACACAATGGTTCAAAATGTGTGGGACACAGCAAAGGCAGTCCTGAAAGGAAAGTATATAGCGATACAAGCCTTTCTCAAGAAACAGGAAAGGTCTCAAATACACAACCTAACCCTACATTTAAAGGAGCTTGAGAAAGAACAGTCAAGAAAGCCTAAACCCAGCAGGAGAAGAGAAATCATAAAGACCAGAGCAGAAATCAATGAAATAGAAACCAAAAAAACAATAGAACAAATCAACGAACCTAGGAGCTGGTTCTTTGAAAGAATAAATAAGATTGATAAACCCCTGGCCAGACTTATCAAAAAGAAAAGAGAAAGGACACAAATAAATAAAATCATGAATGAAAGAGGAGAGATTACAACCAACACCAAAGAAATACAATCAATTGTAAGAACATATTATGAGCAGTTATTCACCAGCAAATTTGACAATCTGGAGGAAATGGATACATTCCTAGAGACGTATAAACTACCACAACTGAACCAGGAAGAAATAGAAAGCCTGAAGAGACCCATAACAAGTAAGGAGATTGAAGCAGTCATCAAAAATCTCCCACCAAACAAGAGCCCAGGGCCAGACCGCTTCCCAGGGGAATTCTACCAAATATTTAAAGAAGAATTAATTCCTATTCTCCTGACTGTTCCAAAAAATAGAAATGGAAGGAAAACTTCCAAATTCATTTTATGAGGCCAGCATTACCTTGATCCCCAAACCAGACAAGGATCCCATCAAAAAAGAGAATTACAGACCAATATCCTTGATGAACACAGATGCAGAAATTCTCACCAAAATACCAGCCAATAGGATCCAACAGTACGTTAAAAGGTTTATTCAGCACGACCAGTAGGATTTATTTCAGGGCTTCAAGGTTGGTTCAACATCTGCTATCAATCAATGTGATACAATACATTAATAAAAGAAAGAACAAGAACCACATGATACTCTCAATGGATGCTAAAAAAGCATTTGACAGAGTACAGCATCCTTTCTTGATCAAAACTCTGCAAAGTGTAGGGATAGAGGGTACACACCTCAATATCATCAAAGCCATCTATGAGGGGCACCTGGGTGGCTCAGTGGGTTAAAGCCTCTGCTTTAGGCTCAGGTCATGATCCCAGGGTCCTGGGATCGAGCCCCACATTGGGCTCTCTGCTCTGCAGGGAGCCTGCTTCCTCCTCTCTCTCCCTGCCTGCCTCTCTTGCCTACTTGTGATCTCTGTCTGTCAAATAAATAAATAAAGTCTTTAAAAAAAAAGCCATCTATGAAAAACCCACAACAAATATCATTCTCAATGGAGAAAAACAGAGCTTTTCCGCGAAGGTCAGGAACACGGCAGGGATGTCTGTTATCACCACTGCTATTCAACACAGCACTAGAATTCCTAGCCTCAGCAATCAGGCAACAAAAAGAAATCAAAGGCATCCAAATCGGCCAAGAAGAAGTCAAACTCTCACTCTTTGCAGATGATATGATACTATATGTGGAAAACCCAAAAGACTCCACTCCAAAACTGCTAGAACTTGTACAGGAATTCAGTAAAGTGTCAGGATATAAAATCAATGCATGGAAATCCGTTGCATTTCTTTACACCAACAACAAGACAGAAGAAAGAGAAATTAAGGAGTCTGTCCCATTTACAATTGCATCCCAAACCGTAAGTTACCTAGGAATAAACCTAATCAAAGAGGCAAAGAATCTATACTCAGAAAACTATAAAGTACTCATGAAAGAAACTGAAGAAGACACAAAGAAATGGGAAAATGTTCCATGCTCCTGGATTGGAAGAACAAATATTGTGAAAATGTCTATGCTACCTAACGCAATTTACACATTTAATGCAATCCCTATAAAAATCCCATTCATTTCTTTTCAAAGAAATGGAACAAACAATCCTAAAATTTGTATGGAACCAGAAAAGACCCTGAATAGCCAGAGGCATGTTGAAAAAGAAAGCCAAACTTGGTGGCATCACAATTCCAGACTTCAAGCTCTATTACAAAGGTGTCATCATCAAGACAGTATGGTACTGGCACAAAAACAGACACATAGATCAGTGGAACAGAATAGAGAGCCCAGAAATAGACCCTCAACTCTATGCTCAACTAATCTTTGACAAAGCAGAAAGAATGTCCAATGGAAAGAAGACAGTCTCTTTAACAAATGGTGTTGGGAAAATTGGACATCCACATGCAGAAAAATGAATCTGGACCATTTCCTTATACCATACACAAAAATAGACTCAAAATGGATGAAGGACCTCAATGTGAGAAAGGAATCCATCAAAATCCTTGAGGAGAACACAGGCAGAAACCTCTTCAACCTCAGCTGCAGCAACTTCTTCCTAGGAAAATCACCAAAGGCAAGGGAAGAAGGGCAAAAATGAACTATTGAGACTTCATCAAGATAAAAAGCTTTTACACAGCAAAGGAAACAGTTAACAAATTCAAGAGACAGCTGACAGAATGGGAGAAGATATTTGCAAAGGACATATCAGATAAAGGGCTAGTATCCAAAATCTATAAAGAACTTATCAAGCTCAACACCCAAAGAACAAATAACCCAATCAAGAAATGGGCAGAGGACGTGAACAGACATTTCTGCAAAGAAGACATCCAGATGGCCAACAGACACATGAAAAAATGCTCCACATCACTCGGCATCAGGGAAATACAAATCAAAACCACAATGAGATACCACCCCACACCAGTCAGAATGGCTAAAATTAGCAAGTCAGGAATTGACAGATGCTGGTGAGGATTCGGAGAAAGGGGAACCCTCCTACACTGTTCGTGGCAATGCAAGCTGGTGTAGCCACTCTGGAAAACAGCATGAGCTTCCTCAAAAAGTTGAAAATAGAGCTACCCTACAACCTGGCAATCGCACTACTGGGTATTTACCCTAAAGATAAAAATGTAGTGATCCAATGGGGCACATGCACCCGAATGTTTATAGCAGCAATGTCCACAATAGCCAAACTATGGAAAGAACCTAGATGTCCATCAACAGATGAATGGATAAAGAAGTGGTATATATATATATAATGGAATACAATGCAGCCATCAAAAGAAATTAAATCTTGCAATTTGCAATGACGTGGTTGGAACTAGAGGGTATTATGCTTAGTGAAATAAGTCAATCGGAGAAATACAACTATCATATGATCTCCCTGATATGAGGAAGTGGAGATACAACGTGGGGGGTTTGGGGGGTAAGAAAAGAAAAAATGAAACAAGATGGGATTGGGAGGGAGACAAACTATAAAAGACTCTTAATCTCACAAAACAAACTGAGGGTTGTTTGGGGGAGGGGATCAGGGAGAGCGTAGTGGGGTTATGGACATTAGGGATGGTATGTGCTATGGTTAGTGCTGTGAAGTGTGTAAACCTGGTGATTCACAGACCTGTACCCCTGGGGCTAATAATGCATTATATGTCAAAAAAAAAAAATCCTTTGGGATCTGTAGGTAAAAACAAAGTACAGCTTTCATTAAAAAGCTTCTCTTGATGAATCAAACAATTATCAAGAAATAAAAAAATAATCTAGCATGTACTATGTAGAAGACATTGTTCTAAACAATACAGAGTATAAAGGAGGATTCAGACATGATTTTCCTCTCATGAAGCTTGTTTACAAAATACTGGAGGAGATCAGATAGAATTACATGAAATTAATAGTAAAAAGGAGTATGTTATGTTTAAAAATTGCAGAGATAGTTAGTTGTAAGAACTTCAATATCCTTGCCTAATAAATAGTGCAGGTTCCACTTCCAACTTCACACATTATTTTTAAATATTTTGCTCATTTTGTATATATAAATGAATGTAATCATACATTAAATATTAAATATATATAAATATAAAAATATTTTTTTACAAAAATATTTATGCAGTTAATTTCTGGGTATAAATGCTTTGGTGTTATGTAATGACATTCAGTGTTAGTTTATGTATATAATGGTGTACATGCTTGAGATACTGTCATTTGGGGATAAGTATATTGGGGAAATCACAGGGTTTTCCAGTTGTATTGGTTAAGAGCCCATCTGTGGAGTCCAGCCGAACTAGATTGAAAATCAGTTTCCACCACTTACTTGCTGTGTCACTATAGGAAATTTACTTCTGTAAATCCCATTTTCTTCATTTATACAATCTAAGTATTATGTAACACATAGGTCATTATCAGGATTAAATGAGGCAGTTAAAGTAAAACTTTTTAGTCTGATGCCTAGAACATAGCAAATGCTCAAAAAAAAAGTCAGTCATTATTGTCTCTTCATTTGTCCCAAAGTAGAATCTGAGAGAAAAATGATAAGGATTGGCATAAAAATGTATAGTAGGCTTCCATTTCTGGCCATGATGGAACAAGAGGAACAAACTTTATGCCTTTGCTGTAAACAACAAAAGACTTGGCAAAACAAATGAAAGAATTGTTTTTATATTTTGGACATTTGGCAGGGAAGGATTGTGATCCTTGAAAGGAGGGAACAAATGAAGTGAGCCTTTTGATTGCCCAGCTTTCTGCTGGAAAAACACTCTGAATTGTGGAACAGGGAGTAAAATTGTAAACAAGTATGTTAATTCTGTGGAGTTGAAGAGACAGAGATCTTAGTTCAGAGAAGCTAACAAGTCTGTAACATACAGGGCATAGTTATGGAGAGGAAGGTGCTACCTGGAAAAATGTCTCCAAGAATATGTATGGAGGTCTCGTTGAGTCTTTGCTGAAAATCGTGATCTGCATTCATAGAGTAAAATCCTATAAAGACCATCTGGTAAGTTGCGAGCTGGATGTTTTCCATAGATAACCCACAGTTAGGAGGTGTTCAGGTTCTGACTAGTGAGAGTGAGAAATCCTGTTGATCATTCAATAGAAACTCCAGAAAGGTCATACCTTAGTAGTGGAGTTGAAATATCTCTAGACTGAGAGCTTTTCTAGATGCACTTTAAAAAGCGTTGGAAACAAGCATCCAACTCAACAAGTAATGGGTGGTAACTCCCAGAATAAATCCTAAAGTTCTCTAAAGCAGGATAACCATATTCAGATGCTCAAAAATGTGAAACATGCAATGTCTGGCATGCAATAAGGAATTACTCAACATGTGAAGAAGGGAAATTGGGACTAACCAGAAGAAAAATCACTTAATGAAGCAAATTATGGAATCAGCAGACAAAAGTACAAAAGTATTGGGAAGGATAAAATAAGATGAAATCAGAGCGTGAGACAAAGCATAAAAGAATCTTAACTATAGGAAATAAACAGGGTTGCTGGAGTCGGGGGTAATGGGGTAACTAGTTGATGGGCATTAAGGAAGGTATATGATGTAATGAGCACTGGGTATTATATGCACTTGATAAATAACTGAACTCTACATCTGAAAATAATATACTATATGTTAACTGAATTTAAGTAAAATAATGGAGAAAAAGGATACAAAAGTATTATTATCACCATGTTATTTATTTTTTCTAAAGACCTAAGATCTCTATTTTTTAAAAAAAATTTTAAAAAGATTTTAATTATGAGAGAGACCAAGCACATGAGTGGGGGGCGGCAGGGCAGAGGAGGAAGCAGACTCCCCACTGAGCAGGGAGCCAAGATGGGACTCACTCTCAGGATTCTGGGATCACGACCTGAGCCAAAGGCAGTTGCTTAATGACTGAGCCGCTCAGGTGCTCTGTGTTCAAGTATTTAAAGGAAAATATGAATACAATGGGGGGAGAAATGGATAATATTTAAAAGGAGCAAATAGAACTTCTAAAGATAAAAATACAATATCAGAAATGACAATTTCCCTGAGAAGTATTGATAGCAGATTATATACTTATGAAAAGAAATAAAAAGATCAGTGAATATGAAAACATGGTAGAAGAGAGATTAAGAAGGAAACAGAGAGAAGTAGAATGAAAGATAAAAGAATTTTGGTTGACCTATGGTACAATATCAAGTATTCTATCACATGTATAATTGGACTCCTAGAAAAGGGGGAGTGCAGAAGAAATTATCTGAAGAAAGAGTAGTCACCAATTTTGAGATCTGAGGCAAATGATGAACCCATATTCCAAGATGTTCATTAAATCCCAAACCTTATTAATTAGCATAAAAAACACCAAAGGACATTATAATTAAACTGAAGGAAAACAGTGATAAAGAGTAAGTTTTATAAGCAGCTAGAGAAATAGATCACAGAGAAAAAACATCATATCCCTCTCACCAGAAACTATGCAATACAGGGGTGCCTGGGTGGCTTAGTCAGTTAAGGGTCTGCCTTCAGCTCACGTCATGAGTCATGATCCCAGGGTCCTGGGATTGAGTCACTCCCATGTGGGGGAGCCCTTCCTCAGCTTAGGGGAGAGCCCATTTTTTCTCTCTCCCTCTGCCTTTCTCCATCCCCTCCCCCCACTTGTGCTTGCTCTCTCATGTGCTCTCTTTCTCTCTGAAAAAAATAATATCTTTTTAAAAAATTAAGCAAAATTAAACTATGCAATACAAAAAACAATGTAACTGTATATTTAAAGTTCTGAAAAAAAAAAAAAGCAAAACCTGTCAACCTAGAATTCTTTATGCAGGAGGAGGAGCAAGATGGCGGAGAAGTAGCAGCTGAGACGTCATCAGGTAGCAGGAGATCAGCTAGATAGCTTATCAAACCACTGCGAACACCTACAAATCCAACGGGAGATCGAAGAGAGGAAGAACAGCAATTCTGGAAACAGGAAATCGACCACTTTCTGAAAGGTAGGACTGGCGGAGAAGTGAATCGAAAGC
>PISX010021531.1:0-14249 GCA_004024625.1 Mellivora capensis
CTGGCGTCTTCTGCCCCCGTAGAGATCCTGACATCCCACTGGCGTCTTCTGCCCCCGTAGAGATCCTGACGAGTAGAATTTTGATCTCAGGCTGATTTCATGAGTGATCGGAGTTCCTTGGTAGGTAATCAGCTCACTTTAGGGGACAGGTTGAACCAGAGCATCCTCCTAGTTCCCCGCCATCTTGTCTCCCCCCCTTCTATTTATGTATTTATTTAAGAGAGAGAGCAGGGGGAGGCACAGAAGGAGAGGAGGAATCAAACTCCCTGATGAGCAGGGAGCCTGACACCTGCCTGGATCCCAGGACCCAGATATCATGACCTGAGCCAAAAATCAAGAGTCAGTTACTTAATCAACTGAACCACCCAGGCTCCCCTTGTTATAACTATTTTGGAAAACAATTAATATTTCATGATCACCTATTAGGTTCCAGGCCCCTGAGATGTTTCAGCATGTTTAATTTTTGCAAACACGGTGAAATGCAAAGAACCCCCATTTTTAAGGAGTAAGAACATTAAAATTAGTGGAGTCTAAACATCTTACCCAAAGCCATTCAGCTGCAGTTTGAAGTAGCAGTAGTGGTGGAGAATCAAGATGTGAATCAAAACCCATTTGCTGATAAACACGTGGATTTTTTTAACCTAATCATTTGAAGTCTAGCTGCTAAGATAAAGATGCAAGATCTATCAATAATTAACAGCTCGTTCCAGATGAGTTTATCAAATCCTTCCAGAATTATTGATCCCGTCAAAAATTTGAGAATGAGAAATAGTTAAGAAGTCTGGAGTTGAAGCTTCTTGAGGAGGCCAGTTCTTGGGTGGTACTGGGGGGCAGTGAACATCTAGATATTTGTGTAAGTTCTTCTAGAAAAAAAGGAGAGCCAAATAGATGCCAAAAATAGAAGAAAAAGTTTATTAACAGAGTTCTTTCTTTTGCTTTCCCCCACCTTCCTTCCTTCTTTCCCTCCTTCCTTCCTTCTTTCCCTCCTTCCTTCCTTCTTTCCTATCTTCCTTCCTTCCTTTTTCTCTCTTTTAAATAAATAAATATTTTAAAAGTAGCTTAACAATTTACAAATTTGTCTTAGGCCTTAGTTAGCTGTCAACTCAAAGAAAGGAAAAGGAAGGGAAGGGAAAGGGGAAGTGGATGGGCAAGGGGAGAAAAAAAAAAAAGAATCCAGCCACCAAGCACAGGTCCTAACTTTTAATCTACTTATTTTCCATGGTTTCTTTATGCCTTTATAGAAGTTAGTGTTTGCTGCCTCCCAAACTAGCCCAAAACTTTGTGGCTTAAAACATTCATGATTTCTCACAATTCTTTGGGGTATCTCAGTAGTTCTTTTGGTTTGGAATAGCTAGGCTGGGGATGGGTGCTAACTCAGGCTTATTCACATGTCAGTGATTTTCCAAGTCCACGAAAGCAGCAACTTCAAGGTGTCAGGTTAGGTTCAGAGCTCACAGTCACTTCTTCTTCATTCTGTTAGTCAAAGAAGTGTTAAGGCCAAACCATATTGAGTATGTGGTGAGGAAATAATATCCACCACTTGAGGAGAGGAACTTCAAAGAATCTGTGACTGCTGGCAATATAGAGCACTTCTGGATGGAGAAGTGAAGATTCCTAGTCTATTATCAGTGATTGCCAATGGCAAATGTCCTCTTTTTTGTTCTTTTTTTTTTTTTTTTTTTTAAGGATTTTATCTACTTATTTGACAGCAAGAGGGACAGTGAGAGAGGGAATGAAAGCAGAGTGAGGCGCAGAGGGAGAAACAGACTTCCTGCTGAGCAGGGAGCCCAACAGAGGGCTCCATCCCAGGACCCTGAGATCATGACCTGAGCTGAAGGCAGACACTTAACCACTGAGCCACCCAGGTGCCCTGCAAATGTCTTCTTGAATGCCTAGCTAATCTGTATCAGTTAGCAGTTGTGATAACTCTGTCACTAAAGAACTTCAGAAAGTAATGCTTTGTGTGCAGACCCATGAAAAGTTTCCTACAAAAGTGAACGTGTTTGTCACATTAAATTTCTAGAACCAGCCACATTAAAGTTGAAAGTGCAAAGATAGTTTCACCTTTTAACAAAAAAAAAAATTTTAAATATTTGGCATTGAGGAAATGTTTCTGTCTCTATAACAATGTTCTTTGAATTATAGAACTGAGGCATGGATTCTAAATTGACATGAGATTTTCAAAGGGGAACGTTAAACAATTCAGTGAACATTCTCTTGGAAATTCTGAGAAATTCACAGGGCTTCAAAGTGAGAATTGAAAATAAGCACAAATTTTTACTTTCCCAGATTGTTGGAAATCCAATAACAAACATTATGAAACACCAAAATCCCAGAAGATACTAGATACGATTACAAATTTGGTCATAATTTCTTCATATTCTCCAATTTTTATGGCATGAGCCCCTGACAGCCCTAAGTACCACAAGTTTGCCAAAATAGATCCCTAAGAGTACCTTATAATTTGGGGGGTGATTACCTCAAAGAATGCCTGTGTATGTGTCCAAACACATCTTCCCTGTATTTTGATTCATGTTTTACCCCATGTCCCATGTTGCCAAGTCTTATATCTTATCTTTTATTGAGATTTATTTACTTATTTTAGGGGGGGTGCTCAGGGTGAGGGAGAGAGTGAAACCCAAGCAGACCCCCCTGCTTAGTATGAAGCCCAAGACAGGGCTCAAACCTCCCCTAAGATCATGACCTGAGATCAAAACCAAGAAATGGATGCTCAAGCAACTGAACCACCCAGGTGCTCTGATGTTGCCAAGTCTTTTAGAGAGAACACATCACTTACACTCACTGGCCCAACATTTCCACTAGGAATGCCATCTCCAGGGGGTCCCTTAGCTCACGTTTATGGATAGCAGAAAAGTGATGGGTTCTACTTAGAGGTAGAGGGATTGTTCAAACCCAGAGTTCCTTTTAAGTGTTCCTTTAACTCCACTGTCTCTCTAACTCCCCTGTTTTATGGCTTCACAGTACAAGGACTCGACAGATACATAATTTGAGCACTTGCTGGGGCAAGCAGGCACTGTCTGGGGTGCTGGAGATAGAAGTGAACACAATGTGCTATGTCAAATATATGCACTTTAGAAAGAGAAGAACAAGTGCATTTTCCCAGTAATCTGCCTTCATGGAACTTAAGCTTACTCAACTATTTCCTTGTGTTCTCCTTCCTGCCCTAAGCCTGACTAAAACTTACCTCTTTCCCTAGTTCAAAAAAAAAAAAAAAAAGTATCTTATGGATATGAATAGATTTAAAAATCTGAGGGGGGGGGTGATAATCGATGTGGTTTGCTGTTGCAGTCTCTGGTTGTGCCTGCCAAGAAATGCCCTGTTACATTTACAGGACCATGACTCAACCGATTTAGACAGGATATATTTAAATAATGTCAAGGACATTGGTTGTAACTTGAAAAATTGAGCTTTTTGGTTTTGTTTTGCTTTGTTTAAAGGACTGCAAGTGTGCAGTTTAAATGTTATTTCTCCCAACACTTTATTTGGATGAATGCAGGGAGCATCAAGTAGCCACAGGTTTGGTCACTTGAGTAAAAACAAGGAATACCAAGAAAACAGCAAGATGGCATTTTTCACTTTCCATTTGGGCATCTTAGCATTTTATTGTAAAACTCAGGGAATGAGGCGAACACCACTTCAACATGACCTACCTACTTTATGTGTCAGAACAAGTTATGTTCATTGAGCTATGCACTATTTATAGAGGAAAATTTAAGAGTTTGGGTGAATTTATATGAAGCCTCTTAATGTAGTGGGACCCATAAATATTTTAAGGTAAAAAACATGAAAAGGCAGAGCATCTGACTTGGGATTAGAGAGGACACAGGGTTTTGTCCAAGGTAATTGTTTCTGAAAGAGGGAATCAAAGGTAAATTCTTTTGCTATGTATTTGCACACACAACTGACTCCTTAGTAGAAACGGAAAGCTTTTCATTTTCATTTTTATTCTTTTTAGTTGCCATTTATTGTATACTTACTATGTGGTAGAATTTAATATCTGAAAGTCCATTATATACATTTCATTATATCCTCACTGTAAAGGAAGACACGGATATTAGTGTTCCTGTTTAACCCATGAGGGCACTGAGGCACACAGTAACCTGACAAAGTGATAGATCCCCAAGTGATAAATCTTTATTTCAAAAACAGGGTACTTCGATTTCTAAGCCATTGTTCTTAACCACCTAACACTGCACCCTGAAATGTAGATTTCCAGAGCTGAGGTTAGCATCTTTTGCATGACAAAGGCTGATTGGATTTTGAACTCTACATCCCTGAACTCCAGTTCCCTCAACTGTAAAATGAGAACAATAATGCCTGCTTTGAAACTAAAAATAAAACAGTGTAAATGGAAGAACAAATGTGTTTTTCCAGCACCATTCACAGGATCTGGAAAAATAGCATTCATTTCAAAATATTTATTGACTTAAATATGATATAAAGGAACTATTTCACACCATTTTTTAAAAAGATTTTTTATTTATTTGACACAGAGAGAGAGGGAAGCAGGCTCCCCACTGAGCAGAGAGCCCAATGCCGCACTCGATCCCAGGACCCTGAGACCATGACCTGAGCCTAAGGCAGAGGCTCAACCCACTGAGCCACCCAGGTGCCCCACTTCACACCATTTTTAAACCAAGTTGCAAGGGGATGTTGGAATGCAATTACAGACATTGTAACTTCAACTTGAACATTTATCTCCATGCCAAATTAGTGAAACCAGAGATCAGCAATACTAAGAGGAGCCAAAGATAATTCACCCCACCTGATTTGTGGCATTGTTTGAAAAGGACGTCTTCATTAAAAAAAATGAACTTATTTAATGATATGTGTATATAAGTAATGTTTTTAGTTCTGCTTTACATAAGAATGTATGTGTTTATGTGTGTATTCTAGGGATGAAATATTAATATATCTTTCAAATGCTTTTCTGTTTATGCTTATCTATTTATGCCCCTTCTATAGCAAAATACAAGTATATCAAGCCAGTTTCACATTTTAATTCAAGTAGAATTTTATTAATGTAAAAGTTGTTATTACCTGATTCTGACCAAACTTCTAAACAAGTCTGATCCTTATAACAGATAGTTTGAATCATGTGACTCAGCTTATTAGTAGGGTTAGCTTTCTCTCATAACAGGTATTTATTTTATGTTAGAGCATGATGCCCTTGACTCATAATTGTGTCCTATGAGGAATGAAACAAGGTAGCAGTGACATTTTGCCTGGGGAAAAGTCGTGGGGGACACAAAAGTTTTGTATAGATACTTGAAGCACCATCTTGTTACAAAGAGAATCCAGTTTTGTGTGGCCCTAAAGAATAAAACTAGGATGGTAAATGGAAGCTACAGGATAACAGATTTTAGTTGAGTATGAGAAAGAGTTTTCTAACAGTCTCAGCTATCCAGAGATGCCTCAGGAACGGAAAGGATTCCAGCAGTTAAGGGGAAGTTGGACCTTCAGTGATTCAGGGCTTACGAGGAATGTTGCCAAAGCCAGAAGCTGATGAAAAGCTCCACTTTGTCCACTGTGAAAACTCTTTCTGATGGATCTTTCACACCCACTGGTAAAGCTTACAGCCCTTTTAGGTGTTTTAGTTCATTTGGAAAACATTGTAACTTAACCCTAAGTGATAGCTGGTGTTGGCTAATGAATCTTTTGTCTTAGAATATAAAACCCTTCACTAGCCAAGGTTTGTTTTTTTTTTTTTTAAGAAGCAATTTTATTTTTTTTAATTTTTTTAAATTAATTTCTTGTCAGCGTAACAGAATTCATTGTTTATGCACCACACCCAGTGCTCCATGCCATATGTGCCCTCCATAATACCCACCACCTGGTTCCTCCAACCTCCCACCCCCAACCCCTTCAAAACCCTCAGGTTGTTTTTCAGAGTCCATAGTCTTTCATGATTCATCTCCCCTTCCAATTTCCCTCCACTCCCTTCTCCTCTCCATCTCCTTATGTCCTCCATGTTATTTGTTATGCTCCAAAAATAAGCAAAACCATATGATAATTGACTCTCTCTGCTTGACTTATTTCACTCAGCATAATCTCTTCCAGTCCCGTCCATGTTGCTACAAAAGTTAGGTATTCATCCTTTCTGATGGAGGCATAATACTCCATAGTGTATATGGACCACATCTTCCTTATCCATTCGTCCGTTGAAGGGCATCTTGGTTCTTTCCACAGTTTGACGACTGTGGCCATTGCTGCTATAAACATTGGGGTACAGATGGCCCTTCTTTTCACCACATCTGTATCTTTGGGGTAAATACCCAGTAGTGCAACTGCAGGGTCATAGGGAAGCTCTATTTTTAATTTCTTGAGTTATCTCCACACTGTTCTCCAAAGTGGCTGCACCAACTTGCATTCCCACCAATAGTGTAAGAGGGTTCCCCTTTCTCCACATCCTCTCCAACAGACGTTGTTTCCTGTCTTGCTAATTTTGGCCATTTTAACTGCTGTAAGATGGTATCTCAATGTGTTTTTAATTTGAATCTCCCTGGTAGCTAGTGATGATGAGCATTTTTTCATGTGTCTGATAGCCATTTGTATGTCTTCATTAGAGAAGTGTCTGTTCATGTCTTCTGCCCATTTTTTGACATGATTATCTGTTTTGTGTGTGTTGAGTTTGAGAAGTTCTTTATAGATTCTGGATATCAACCTTTTGTCTGTACTGTCATTTGCAAATATCTTCTCCCATTCTGTGGGTTGCCTCTTTGTTTTGTTGACTGTTTCCTTTAGCCAAAGTTTTTCAGCGTCCTTTGATGGCCTTTCCTGATCTATCTGATCTTTACACGATATTGTTGCTTAGAACTTGGCTTTGTGCCTCTTTTCCCACTCTTTTACCCTTCATGAGTTCACATACCCCATGACTTTAAATACCACCTACACCTTAAAGACATACAAGTTTACATCTTCTGAGTTTGAAACCCATATGCCTAGTTGTCTACTTAACATCAGTATATGGATATCTGAGAGGCATTTCAAACATTTAACATCTTTAGTCTATTTTCTAGCTGTTCTCCAATGATACTCTTTCTCTTCTAGTTTCTTCATCTCAAGAAATGGTACAATTAAATATTCATGCAAGATGTATGGAATTCCCTTTTGATAGATCTTTCACATTAATCCTTCTCACAAAGGTTCTACTTCTGGCAGATATCTCAATTACATCTGTTTCTTTCCACCTCTACTTCTAACACCTTCACTAAATCACAATTATCCCTGTCTGGGACCACAGTGATAACTCCTTAATTGCTTTCCCTGGTTCCACTTTATATTCCCATCCCCCATTCATTTTTCATAGTTCATTAAGAGGAATATTTTCTTTTTTTTTTAAATTTAATTTTATTTTTTCAGTGTTTCAAGATTCATTGTTTATGCGCCACACCGAATGCTCCATGGAGTATGTGCCCTCCTTAATGCCCATCACCAGGCTCACCTAACCCCACACCCCTCTCCCCTCCTAAGCCCTCAGTTTGTTTCTCAGAGTCCACAGTCTCTCATGCTTTGTTTCCCTTTCCAATTCCCCCCAATTCACTTTTCCTTTCCTTTTCCTAATGTCCTCCATGTTCCTTATGCCCCACAAGTAAGTGAAACCATAAGATAATTGACTCTCTCTGCTTGACTTATTTCACTCAGCATAATATCCTCCAGTCTCCTCCATGTTGATACAAAAGTAGTAAAAGGAAGGGTCATCTGTACCCCAATGTTCATAGCAGCAATGGCCATAGTCGCCAAACTGTGGAAAGAGCCAAGATGCCCTTCAACAGACAAATGGATAAAGATATGGTCCATATATACAATGGAGTATTATGCCTCCATCAGAAAGAGGAATATTTTCTGATCTTTTGTATCTCATTAAAAAAGGAAAGGAAAAGAAAAGGAAGGGGAGAAAGGGGAAGGGAAATGAAGAAGGAAAAAAAAGAAAGGGAGGGAGAATGAGAGAGAGAGGAGAAAAAAAGAGAACTTTTATTTTGAAATAATTGTAGACTCACAAAAAATTGCAAAATAATTCCAGAAAGGTCCCATTCAAGGTAATATTTTAGAAGTGCATACCTTTTTATGTCACTGTCTTGCTTAAGGTCTTTTAAAGTTTTTCTAATTTTCTTAGGAAAGTAAACATTGCTATCATAGCCAGTAAATCCCAGCATGATCCCTGCTCTTCTGTTTCTTCAACTTCCTTTTGATCTGGTCTCCCTGTCACGCATGGTGCTTTATTTATTCTGACTTTCTCTCTGTTTCGTGCCTATCAGAAATTCCTTCCAGCCTGATGTCCTCTGTCAGTGCTGTGCCCTCCTACTCACCCTTCAACATGATCAACACATCATTCACTAATCCTGCAATCTAAATCAGGTCCGGTTATGGTCTTTCAATTATGTCTCATTTTTCCTACATAATACTTATCATCATTATTTGCATAATGACTTGTTTAATATTTGCCTCTCTTACTGAATTGTAAACTGCCTTTTCATTGTTCTAATATGACTACCATGCAAATAGTAGGTTCTTTACAATTTTCAAATCAATGAAATCTAACATATCCAAAAGGAAGAGTTGTGGTTGCTATTTAGAATTTCTTTTTGAGCCCTGCAAGCTCTGTGAGAACACTGAGCTAGACTTGGATCCAAACATTAGTTCTATTAAAGATGTGGATCTTTGACTCCAATGTCACAAAACAAACTTGAGGGGGCCCGGGGGGAGGGAGGTATAGAGAGGGTGCCGGGGTTATGGACATTGGGGAGGGTATCTCTGGTGAGAGCTGTGAAGTGTGTAAACCTGGCAATTCAGAGACCTGTACCCCTGGGGCTAATAATACATTATATGTTTATAAAAAATTAGAAAATTTAAAAAAATGATGTGGATCTTTGATCGAGTTACTTAAATATATGGAACCTCACTTCACAATAAAAGCATTAACTTTTATTGGTTGTTGCAAAGATTAAATGAGTAAAGTTTCAGTATAGTACTGTGGGTGAGCATGTCATATCTTAGAAGCAGTGTTCAGTATAGTACTGTGTTCAGTGTAGTACCGTAGGTGAGCCTGTCATATTTAGAAGCAGTGATCCTTAAAGTCTGCATGTAAAGAAAACAGGCACGTGTATAGCCACACACATACAAACCTCAACAACATAGTGTCTGAATATTCCTCAGAATACAGTGTATGCTTTCCTTTACTCTCCAAGTTATATTGCCCAGATTTCTGATCCTAGATTGTTTGTCAGATTCTTTATACTGTACTTTTTTACTTTTTAATTTTTTTTAATTTTTTATTAACATATAATGTATTATTAGTCCCAGGGGTACATGTCTGTGAATCACCAGGTTTACACACTTCATAGCATTCACCATACCACATAACTTCCCCAATGTCCATAACCCAGCCACCATCTCCCTACCCCCCGACCCCCGGAAACCATCAGTTTGTTTTGTCAGATTAAGAATCTCTTATGGGTTGTCTCCCTCCAGATCCCATCTTGATTCATTTTTTTCCTTCCCTACCCTCCAAACCCCCCACTTTGCCTCTTGACTTCCTTATATCAGAGAGATCATATGATAATTGTCTTTCTCTGATTGACTTATTTTGGTCAGCATAATACCCTCTAGTCCCATCCACGTTGTTGCAAATGGCAAGATTTCATTTCTTTTGATGGCTGCTTAGTATTCCATTGTGTGTGCTTGTGTGTGTGTGTGTGTGTGTGTGTGTGTGTACCACATCTTCTTTATCCATTCATCTGTTGATGGACATCTAGGTTCTTTCCATAGTTTGGCTATTGTGGACATTGCTTCTATAAACATTTGGGTGCCCCTTTGCATCACTACATTTGTATCTTTAGGGTAAATACCCAGTAGTGCAATTGCTGGATCATAGGGTAGCTCTATTTTCAACTTTTTGAGGAACCTCCATACTGTTTTCCAGAGTGGCTGCACCAGCCTGCATTCCCACCAACAGTGTAGGAGGGTTCCCCTTTCTCTGCATCCTCACCAGCATCTGTCATTTTCTGACTTGTTAATTTTAGCCATTCTGACTGGTGTGAGGTGGTATCTCATTGTGGTTTTGATTTGTATTTCTCTGATGCTGAGTGATATGGAGTACTTTCTCATGTGTCTGTTGGCCATATGGATGTCTTCTTTGCAGAAATGTCTGTTCACGTTCTCTGCCCATTTCTTGATTGGATTATTTGTTCTTTGGGTGTTGAGTTTGATAAGTTCTTTATAGATTTTGGATACTAGCCCTTTATCTGATATGTCATTTGCAAATATCTTCTCCCATTCTGTCAGTTGTCTTTTGGTTTTGTTAACTGTTTCCTTTGCTGTGCAAAAGCTTTTGATCTTGATGAAGTCCCAATAGTTCATTTTTGCCCTTGCTTCCCTTGCCTTTGGCAATGTTTCTAGGAAGAAGTTGCTGTGGCTGAGGTCGAAGAGGTTGTTGCCTTTGTTCTCCTCAAGGATTTTGATGGATTCCTTTCTCACATTGAGGTCTTTCATCCATTTGGAGTCTATTTGTGTGTGTGTTGTAAGGAAGTGGTCCAGTTTCATTTTTCTGCATGTGGCTGTCCAATTTTCCCAACACCATTTGTTGAAGAGGCTATCTTTTTTCCATTGGACATTCTTTCCTGCTTTGTCAAAGATTAGTTGACCATAGAGTTGAGGGTCTATTTCTAGGCTCTCTGTTCTGTTCCACAGATCTATTTGTTTTTGTGCCAGTACCATACTGTCTTGATGATCACAGCTTTGTAATAGAGCTTGAAGTCTGGAATTGTGTTGCCACCATCTTTGGCTTTCTTTTTCAGCATTCCTCTGGCTATTCGAGGTCTTTTCTTATTGCATATAAATTTTAAGGTTATTTGTTCCATTTCTTTGAAAAAAATCGATGGGATTTTGATAGGGATTGCATTAAATGTGTAGACAGCTTTAGGTAGCATAGGCATTTTCACAATATTTGTTCTTCCAATCCAGGAGCATGGAACATTTTTCCATTTCTTTGTGTCTTCCTCAATTTCTTTCATGAGTACTTTATAGTTTTCTGAGTATAGATTTTTAGCCTCTTTGGTTAGTTTTATTCCTAGGTATCTTATAATTTTGGGTGCAATTGTAATGGGATTGACTCCTTAATTTCTCTTTCTTCTGTCTTGTTGTTGGTGTAGAGAAATGCACTGATTTCTGTGCATTGATTTTATATCCTGACACTTTACTGAATTCCTGTACAAGTTCTAGCAGATTTGGAGTGGAGTCTTTTGGGTTTTTCCACATAAAGTATCATATCATCTGCAAAGAGTGATAGTTTGACTTCTTCTTTGCCGATTTGAATGCCTTTTATTTCTTTTTGTTGTCAGATTGCTGAGGCTAGGACTTCTAGTACTATGTTGAATAGCAGTGGTGATAATGGACATCCCTGCCATGTTCTTGACCTTAGCGGAAAAGCTCTCAGTTTTTCTCCATTGAGAATGATATTGTTTTTCATAGATGGCTTTGATGTTATTGAGGCATTTACCCCCTATCCCTATGTTTTGAAAAATTTTGATCAAGAAAGGACGTTGTATTTGTCAAATGCTTTTTCAGCATTTATTGATAGTATCATATGGTTCTTGTTCTTTTATTAATGTATTGTATCACATTGATTGATTTGCAGATGTTGAACCAACCTTGCAGCCCTGGAATAAATCCCACTTGGTCGTGGTGAATAATCCTTTTAATGTACTGTTAGATCCTACTGGTTAGTATTTTGGTGAGAATTTTTGCATCTGTGTTCATCAAGGACATTGGTCTGTAATTCTCTTTTTTGATGGGATCTTTGTCTGGTTTTGGGATCAAGGTGATGCTGGCCTCATAAAATGAGTTTGGAAGTTTTTCTTCAATTTCCATTTTTTGGAACAGTTTCAGGAGAATAGGAATTAATTCTTCTTTAAATACTTGGTAGAATTCTTTTGGGGAGCCATCTGGCCCTGGGCTCTTGTTTGTTGGGAGATTTTTGATGACTGTTTCAATCTCCTTACTGGTTATGGGTCTGTTCAGGTTTTCTATTTCTTCCTGGTTCAGTTTTGGTAGTTTATAGGTCTCTAGGAATGCATCCATTTCTTGAAGATTGTCAAATTTGCTGGTGTATGGTTGCTCATATTATGTTCTTATAATTGTATTTCTTTGGTGTTTGTTGTGATCTCTCCTCTTTCATTCATGATTTTATTTATTTGGTTCCTTTCTCTTTTCTTTTTGATAAGACTGGCCAGGGGTTTATCAACCTTACTCTTTCAAAGAACCAGCTCCTAGTTTCGTTGATTTGCTCTTTTGTTTGTTTGTTTTTTTCTATTTCATTGATTTCTGCTCTGATCTTTATTATTTCTCTTCTCCTTCTGGGTTTAGGCTTTTTTTTTTTTTTTTCCTGTTCTTTCTCCAGCTCCTGCAGGTGTAGGGTTAGGTTGTGTATTTGAGACCTTTCTTGTTTCTTGAGAAAGGTTTGTATCGCTATATATTTTCCTTTCAGGACTGCCTTTGCTGTGTCTCACAGATTTTGAACAGTTGTGTTTCCATTATCATTTGTTTCCGTGAACTTTTTCAATTCTTCTTTAATTTCCTGGTTGACCCATTCATTCTTTATAAGGATGCTTTTTAACCTTCATGTATTTGGGTTCTTTCCAAATTTCCTCTTGTGACTGAGTTCTAGCTTCAGAGCATTGTGGTCTGAAAGTATGCAGGGAATGATCCCCATCTTTTGATACTGGTTGAGACCTTATTTATGACCCAGGATGTGGTCTATTCTGGAGAATGTTCCATGTGCACTAGAGAAGAATGTGTATTCTTTTGCTTTGGGATGGAATGTTCTGAATATATCTGTGTTGTCTGTCTGGTCCAGTGTGTCATTTAGGGCCTTTATATCCTTGTTAATCTTTTGCTTGGATGATCTGTCCACTTCAGTGAGGGGAGTGTTAAAGTCCCCTACGATTATTATATTATTGTCAATGTGTCTTTTTGATTTTGTTACTAATTGGTTTATGTAGTTGGCTGCTCCTAGTTAGAGGCATAGACATTTACAATTGTAAGATCTTCTTGTTGGACAGACCCTTTGAGTATGATATAGTGTCCTTCCTCATCTCTTATTATAGTCTTTGGCTTAAAGTCTAATTTATCTGATATAAGGATTGTGACACCAGGTTTATTTTGATGTCCATTAACATGGTAAATTGTTTTCTGCCCCCTCACTTTAAATCTGGAGGTGTCTTTGGGTCTAAAATGAGTTTCTTATAGACAGTATATTGATGGGTCTTGTTTTTTTAATCCATTCTGATACCCTGTGTCTTCTGATTGGGGCATTTAGCCCATTTACATTTTGGGTAACTATTGAGAGATATGAATTTAGTGCCATTGTATTGCCTGTAAGGTGACTGTTACTATATATTGTCTGTTCCTTTCTAGTCTACTACTTTTAAGCTCTCTCTTTGCTTAGAGGACCTCTTTCAATATTTCCTGTAGAGCTGGTTTGGTGTTTACAAATGCTTTTAGTTTTTGTTTGTCCTGGAAGTTTTTTTATCTTTCCTTCTATTTTTGATGACAACGTAGCTGGATATAGTATTCTTGGCTGAATATTTTTTTCATTTAGTGCTCTGAATATATCCTGCCAGTTCTTTCTGGCCTGCCTGGTCTCTGTGGATAAGTCTGCTGCCAATCTAATATTTTTACCATTGTATGTTACAGACTTCTTATCTTGGGCTGCTTTCAGGATTTTCTCTTTGTCACTAAGACTTGTAAGTTTTACTATTAGATGACAGGGTGTTGACCTATTCTTATTGATTTTGAGGGGGATTTTCTGTGCTTCCTGGATTTTGATGCTTGTTCCCTTTGCCATATTAGGGAAATTCTCTACAATAATTCTCTCCAATATACTTTCTGCCCCCCTCTCTCTTTCTTCTTCTTCTGGAATCCCAATTATTCTAATATTGTTTCGTCTTATGGTATCACTTTTCCTCGAATTCTCCCCTCGTAGTTCAGTAGTTGTTTGTCTTTCTTTTGCTCAGCTTCTTTATTCTCTGTCATTTGGTCTTCTATATCACTAATTCTCTCTTCTGCCTCATTTATCCTAGCAGTAAGAGCCCCCATTTTCTATTGCATTTCATTAATAGCTTTTTAAATTTTACCTTGGTTAGACTTTAATTCTTTTATTTCTCCAGAAAGGGCTTTCATTTCTCCATGCCTTTTTTGAGCCCAGCTAGCACCTTGAGAGTCATTCTGAA